>JAGVSP010000653.1:0-68093 GCA_022494985.1 Micrasema minimum
TTTTACCCGCCCCCGGGGGCAAAGGGGTTTTTTTTTTTTTCCCTTTGCCAAAAAAAACCCGGGGAGCAGACCCCGGGGTCCCGATGACCCCAACCCCCCCAAAAATTGGAAACGGGGGAGCGATGAATGGGGGCCGGCGGGGGAAGAGGTGAGGAGCGGGTGGGGATAAGGTCTCCAAAGGGGAAAAAATTTTTTTTATCGCCCCCATGTAAAACCCATAATTTCCTGAATTTTTGCTGGATTTTTTTTAATGCTAGTAAAAAACCCATAAGTTAAACCCCAGATTCCCAAATTTTCATTATCAACCCAATTAAGAATAAAAAAACCCGAATAACCCAAAAAAATATTTTGACATTTAAAAAGGGATACCCAAAAAATTTTTTAAAATTACCTCATTCAAAGGGATGATGTGTTTTTTATTCGATACTAAAAAAAACTATTTCAGAGAAAATTTTTGTTTTAATGTTCAATTCCATAAAAAATCGGGATTTGTTTACCCGTTTTTATCAAAGTAGGCCTCTATTCATTTTTGGTAATTACTTTGTGGTTGAATTCATTGTTTTATTGTGCTATTGAGAGTTGTTCTTGTCATGTAGTAGACAATTTTATTATTATGTATTTAATTTATTACGTCTAATGGTAATTTTTGTTTTTTTACAGATACACACATACACGCACAAAGCACACACAATACTTTTTACTCATCAATAATTATCATAATAAGAATAACATTAACAATGGGTTCTTGTAATTGGCTTTAGTATTGCTATTTTATATTGATTATTATAATAGCTGTAAAATCCTTAATAAATAAATAAAATAAAATAAATAATATGCTCCACTAAACACCACTTTTAAAATGACTCATAATATGACTTCCAATAAGAATTGTCACTAAGAATCACATCTGAAATCATAATTTCATCCAGGTTTCTTGCTTGTTTATGCGTTGAGTATATTTCCCTGTATTTGAAGTAACACTTCCTTCTATCACTATCCAACAAACTTGACACTGAATGAATGAATAATAATAAAATAAAAAATCTCGTTAATTATATACTTTAAAATATAGTGGAAAATAACTGCCAGAAAGTAAGAAACAAGTTGTGGCGGAGTCGAATTTTAACTTACGCATTCTTATTCTGAGTCCGCGACTCTAACACTAGACCACAATCCGGTTCAATTTCAATAAAACTAATCATCACGCCATGTCCCCGAAGGGATAGGCAGAGAGGATAGAACGCCACACCATTCTGTCCTGGCACACTTCCCTTGCTTTCTCCACATTCATGCATCCTTGACCGCCACTAAGTTATTTTCAAATAAGTGGTTTCTTTACAAAACGTTTAACTTTAAACATGGGTTTTAAATACAATGAAGTTCAAGTTGAAAAATTTCTACTGTCATTACCCGAAAACCTTAACAATTCTTAACTTTGTTATTAACAGTTAATCATTATGAATTTATGATATTTTAATGGTTAATGCTTATAAAATATTACTTTATACTTACCTCACTTACTTAAAGTTCAAGCTTTTAGCTGCCATCTACCACCCCAGACCCTCCATCCAGGTACCTTTCTAACGGCACCTACCACTTTATATTTGTTATTTTTTGTTGGACCCAATCACATCTGCCATGCGGTAGAACCTTATTTAGTTAGTAGGTACCTTTTTAAACTAAGTAAATATTTTCCAATTCCAACACAATATATAAACCTATCTTCATGGACAATTCACTTACTTATTCTACTTTATACTCAATACATAAGCAACAAAAAAAAATGTGTTATGTCACCAACTTTGGTTTAATTATATTTGTGTACAAGTTTTCAAGTAAAATAAAGTACATAATAAGGTACCTACATGAATTTTTCATAATGAAGATGCATACATTTATTTTCCTAACTCACGTTCCAAAGAAGATGGAAAAAATGTTATTAGGCGCAAAAAATAAGTCATCATCATATCCACTACTGGACATAGACCGTAGAAAGTCCACTACTGGACATAGACCCTCCCTGCCGCCTCTACTCCTCCCGATCCTGTGCCGTCACCATCTACCGTCTTCCAGCAAATCACATAACTAACTAACTAACCATCACGCCATTTCTCCGGAGGGTAGGCAGAGAGGATAGAACGCCGCACCACTCTGTCCTGGCTCACTTCTCTTGCTTCCTCTACATTCATACATCTTCTCATATATATATTTTAGCCGTTTCTTTCATCATCCATTCGCTCTACATGACGAACCATCGTAAAAGACCCATTCTTAATATTGTCGATAATGCTTATCTCAGCCTTGCACTTTGCTCTAATTTCGACATTTGTACAACCTATCATACATTTTTTTTTAATTTTTTTTTTTTATTGAAATTAAAATCTGTTACAAAACATAATATATCTAAAACATATTGTTGGTAATATAACAAAAATTTTGACATAACGTTTCTACCTCTCTAATAAAGTTGATACATAGTCTTATTACACATTCGCCTGAGAGATCGCATATTCAACTGCATTCAATCTACTTTCATTCTTCTTTTTCCAACACCACGCTTCACTACCATACATAAGGGTTGGTACAAGGCAAATCATATAAAGCTAAAAAATACATCAAAATCTTTAAATGCTTATTTTGTCAACTGCTTTTTACTACAAACGCGACACTAGAATCACCTACAATTCTCAAATGCAGAAAAATGCAGTTTTGGCATTGTGTTATGACATTAGACCGAGAATTACAGTTTGAAAATACAATACGAGTACTTTAGCAGCATTACCACCATAGTGGTTGACCACTCTCAGCCTTGTTTTTTTTTAAGTCGCAACGTAACAGTTAACAACAAATACCCAGAAAAAAGGTTTATTACATTTTGTATTGCTTCATTTTTTGCAAATCAGACATGATTTACTGCTTTCGAAGAAGTGCGGGATTCTTTTTCTATAACCGCAGTTTTGAAGATAAAATACTTAAATTCATACTCTCGCATGTGGTATGTGGTACGGTTTAAATGATTTCTTCGTTGTGCTCAAATTGTGATTTTTTAAACTTTTTATTCCTATATTATATATGCAATTTTGCTCCTTTTTAACTCTATTTTCATTTATTTCTAAATTAATAATGATAAAATTGATGTTCTTTTAGGATGGTTAACATTAGTGGAAATATTTTTTAAATCGTTTAATATATTTTTCCAAAGTATATATTTTTAATAGCAACATTATTTTATCAACATTATCGACTAAATTAAAGAAGGGCTTTTACGATGGTTTGGTCATGTGGAGCGAATGAATGATGAAATAACGGGTAAAAGAAGTTTAAATGCAAGTGTGCCTGGATGTACAAGCCGCGGAAGGCCAAGAAAGACATGGCATGACCAAGTACGTCAAGTACTTGAAAGTGGACATGTGAAAAGTCGGAATAACCGGCGTATGTGCTTGAGAAGATGTATGAATGTAGAGGAAGCAAAGAAAAGTCTGTCAGGACAGAAGTGGTATGGCGTTCTATCCTCTCTGCCTACCCCTACGGGGAAATGGCGTGATTGTCAGTTAGTTTAACTATCATTAACGATCATTAAAATAATGTTAACTAACTGTTAACATTATTTTAATGATACAAATTGTGTACTGATTTTTGTTCTTACTACACATTAAATATGATAATACTACTTATATCCAATGGTGCATTAGGCACTTTATTGGAACACCTAGCAAATGTTATATTAACCATTTATTTCTTCGCAACGGCGAAATGATCAATCTCACGCTTCAGCCCTAGTCCAAAGTATCACCAAATGAAATACTTGTATGTGAAAAATAATATTAAATTAAATATTTATTATTGTCTCCGTCGGGGATCGTACCCGTAACCTCAAGCATGATAGCTCAACACGCTAACCACTATACGACGAGGGCGGGCCCAAATTGTATACTCAAATTATTTCAAATCCTTCGTCTGAGTCTTTGAATTCATTGTTTTATTTTTCTGACCATTTTTTTAAATGCTCAGATAACATCAAAGCATCTACATAAAATCAATTATATTTTTATTGCCAATTTTAAGAAAAGCTGTTACGCTAATATAAGAACACAATAAACAGTTTAAAAGCTAAGGGATGAATTTTCAACCTTGAAAAAAGAAAACAAAAGTGCAAATAAAACGTTACATAATATTTTATAATTCCGTTTATTTTTACAACGTAACGGCAATTTGGACTCGCAGTTTAAAATTTGCACAATAAACATTTATTGTTCTCAGACCAATAAATAGAACCTTTTTTGAAAACGGTGTTTTCGTTTTTGCTTTCATCCTAACGGTATCTTATTTTTAAACATTTTTTTCATTTAATTTCGTACTATCGACTCTTGAGGCAATTTCTCCCAAATATAGCGCCCTATAAATCATACAGAAATAAATCACTTAACTGTAGGTATTGGTATCTACAATAGACAATTTATAAACATTTTATAAACTATTATTTATATAATGAGATGAATTTGTGTTTTTGTTACAGAATGTGTGATTCAAATCATTAAGTCACTACTACTACCACTTTCCCTTATCCGCACCCGATGGTGCATAGGGCACTGCATTGGTACACCAAGTGCAGTGTATCTTGATCATTTTATGGCACGAAGGTAGGGGTGATCAGTCTCATGCTTCAGAACCAGCCCAAGGTATCACACATGAAATTTTAATATGAAGATCACATGTAAATCAATATTTCATGTTGACCCTCTACGGGAATCGAACCCGCGACTTCATGCATGGCAGCCAAATGCGCTACCACTATGCTACGAGTAACAATCGAATGTAATTTTTATTATGATAAACTTTCTTTAAACGTTAAAACTATAAAAAATGTTATATGTACATAAATGTACACTACAGCGCCTTTGAGGTTATATCTCAATAAAACGGCGTTTTACAAATCTTCATACTATTATTATTAGTATGTTGTTTTAGAATAACTTGACTAGAATAACAGAATGCCTTTTGTTTCCTCCAATGACCATATTTATTTTAGTACCTGGCAATATAAATTAACGTTTACGACCAAACTTTACATTGCATCTTTTGCAAATTGCTCTGATTTTTTGAGCAATAGATTTAAAACCAAAGTCGAAACAAGGAAATTGAATATCTATTTACAATAGGCTTAGTCCCCGTTACTTACCAGAGGAAGAATGCAACGTTGCATAAGATTATAATATAATACCACACAAAAACAGGCCTTGAATCCACAATACATAACTGTTTCCGAACCTTTTTAAGCCATGCTGTGTTTGGTTTTTAAGGGCTTTGAAATTATTCCACAAGGGTGCCGCTAACGGGACCTCCAGCCCTGAATTGAAAACGAAGGTTGTTGAAGAAACGTATTGGGTACCCAGACAAAAAAACAACAGATTTATTTATGGTCGCTAGCACCCACCGCTGATACTGTTACATTGGTTGGCCATACGGACTTGGTCACGTTATGTTCTTACTTTCAATACAGTCGTAAAAATTACGGTTAATAATATAAATATTATTATTTTACTGTGGATATAGCGCCGTTTTTGTTTAAATATACCTCAAGGGTGCTTTAAATATTGAATTTAACAACGGATCTTAAGTTTCTTTCGAAAATCACTTCACTCTCACAGTTGCGGACTTCTAGTGGTAGAGCATTCGAAGCCATAAATAGGGCCCGCAAACACAAAAGTGCGTTCCCTAAATTTTGTGAGCTGATTGCGGATTGAAATTTAAACCTAGCCTATAGCTGTTACTCGCGATAATACTGATACGGTGTACCTTAACATAAACTTTTTTGTATTTTTACATGGTAAAATCTTGTGCTAAATATTGATTTAAGAGGATGTAATGCCACGTGACCGCAGCCGTTTCTAGATACAATCGTAATCCTTGGTTTTCCTCCCTGGAATGTGGTACCTAATTTCAAGAATGTGGTTCTACTAACATCATAAATCATTATAACTTTAAAATATCAATATTTTGTTGTACTTTTGAGTAGGTACATCTATGTTTAAAACTGCAACGATAATTTAATTTGAAATTTAATAAAATAGTTGTAATTAATTTACTGTTTTTTTTATTAGATTGTCCATGGTATTTACAGATTTATGGAAATGTCCGTTAGGATGTATAATAATTTATGGTCGACCATTCCACGCCATGCCTAATCTGAGGGTAGAAAACAATAGAAAGTGGTAGCTCCTTACGGAATTTCTAATCTTTCAACAATAGGGTGCCATAAATAACATCAACTTTAAAGAAAGTTACTAGAACCTTCTTGGCTTGTAACTGTAGCTTTCGTACAACATATTCCGTTAAAGTTATTTGTGTTATTTTATTACTTTTAAACTTTCAACATATTGTTTGTGCATAGAGAAAAATGCATTATCCTTAAGAAAACTTTTCAGCCTAAAATAACCCTAGCTTCTTAAAGACAAATAATATTATTCATTTAAAAATCAATGAACCAACGTATTGTGTACAAAATATGTTACAATTTAGTGTTTGGTACTTACCCCCCCGGGTTGGCTAAAAACATTTAAATAAAAAATTCTGGAAATGAAAACTAAGGATTAAGTAACAAATTTCCGTGAGGCTTTTCTAGCCGGCTCTAATTCTGAAGGATATGACTAATCAAAATCTTCTTCTTCTTTTTTCATCACGTTTGTTCCTATGTGGCAAATGTGGACATCACTACATCCTTTCAGGAGACCCTATCACTAGCCAGCTCTCTCGCCTTTTCACACGTCAGGCACGCATCCTTCATGTAATAAAATTATCAATATACACTGCACTTGGTGTACCGATGCAGTATGCACCATTGAGTGCGGATAAGGGAAAGTAGTAGTTCCCTAGTCAGAACCTGGTCAGCACTTTATCTTGTAGTTCTCACATGAGGCCAATTACTTTACGTAGGTATATACCATTCCTTTCAAAGTCAAACCACTGCATGCTTAGAATTTTAAAATAAAAAAAAATGCTGTTTTGGATCGTAGTGACTCCCTTATAACAGACTATCGATTAACTTTATACCTGCATAATATATTATTTTAATTTTATACCTTGAGCATTTTTTTTAATCTCGAAAATTAAAGAATCCATTTTAAACCAACCCTTTTCTTAAAAAGATGGAGGAAATGTTATTAGAGTCATCACCTGATGTTTTTAGGTTTACAAAAAGCTGGCATATGTTATTTGGATCGTGCCGTGGCATGTGACAGGAAATTCTAGAATTCAGATCAACCAACCCACCGTGCCCAACCTTTTTCTATTAATATTTACAGTTACTCGTAGATCCAAAGGGTTACAGGATGTAACAGATTGGATCTTTTTTGATAACACTGTTACACATTTCGCGTAACAGGATTCTTCGACATGTGCTATGGTAAACTGGCTCGAAGAATCTTTCCTTTTTAAGTATCCTTATTGAATAATAACGGTATTAAATAAGAAAATAAAACATAACATTAGAAAAAACAAAAATAATGCCGTCCCGATAAACCGCAATTTTTGCCGTTTGTCATCGGGAGCCATTAGCAAAAAATAAATTTTATCATAGAAATACAACAAAAATAAAAAAGTTCACAAAAATATACATAAAAGAAATAGAGATAATGCAATGGTGAATCTATATATATAAATTATGGTACATCAATATAAAAAAAGTTCTATCTTCCAACCAAACCCTTAGAATAGAAATAATTTTATTTGCTTTATTGCACGATTTAAGTTCATAGGGCAACATATTAAATATTTTTGGAATTAAGTATTCTAGAGTTCTCTGCCCGTACTTATTTTTTGTTTTGGGCACAATTAATCCCTCCATGGATGTGAATCTAGTTGTATATGTGTGATATAATTTATTTTTATATGTGTTATCAGACATATTTTGACAAATGATTCTATTCCACAGTAATCCCTTCACAGGTAATACTTTTAAATATTTAAACATTGTTGAACATTATGTCTTTGACTAAATATATTTGGTGGTACAATTAAATTTGGCAAGGGCATTTTGAACGTTTTGAACATGTTTGACGTTAGTTGCACATGTGTGCCCCCATTGTATTGTTTATTTAAATAATATATGTAAATAAAAGCTACAAGTCTAATAATTTATGTACATTGTAGATGCAAATTACTAATTACGTTAAAACTAAAAAGATTTTTAATAGTAATAATTTGTATTGTAAATATTTGTTATTGGTCGCTTTAATCTGCTTATCGTTTCATTATGGACAATTGTGAAAATAATTTATTAATGAAATACCTTAGGTACGAGGCTGGTGTTAAGTTGAAGTTGTAGGTAATTGAAATCAAACATTATCACACATAAGCTAAATAAATTCATCGATTCTTCATTTCCGTTCGATCTTTTTGTAAGTTAATTTGGTCTAGAATTTATAAGTTACCCAGAAAGTAGATCCCTTTCCTTCTAGACTCTAGAGTATTCCATAATATTATCTAAGTTCAGTTTAAAGTTCTTAATCAACTTACCGTTACGTATCTACATAACAATGTTATGTAAATATGTACTGTCCTACTTACTTATTACCTAATATTTTGAATATAGTGTATCATGGACATTTAATTAAACAATTGTAATTTTTAAAAATTAATGGCGATTCTTCTTTTGCTTCAGTGTCGATACAAGGTGTCAAATGGCAAACATTTAAATACATTTTTCATAACGATTCCTACTGAGTCGATTGAAGGTACAAGTCCACGATGCTACCACTGAGCCACCACCCGGCGCGGCGGTCCACGCTCACAACATTTGTTGCAATACTCGTACGATTTGAAGCCCAGAAGTTACACATTTTTTGTAATTTTTTACTACCAAAGGCCCTTTAATTAAATCAGGATTATTCTGCTAAAGATTTTTTTTTTTAAATACCTAAATTTATCGACTTTTTATAGAAATATCATAACCACGAGTGTTAGTAAAATTTAGATTCTCTCATCAATGTCTTCTCCCCGATGGATGCACCAGTGTCCCATATAAAAAGAAAATTGAACTGTTCAGTTAATGAGGCCAACAAGATAAATGGGCTTTGTAATATAAGGCCCATCTCACCTAATGTACATAGGTACAGTGCGCGGTAATTTATTGTCTCTCTGAGCTCACAACTTACGAGTGTTCCAGACTTAGGTAAGTGGTAAGAATGTAGGGACTGGTGAGCTAAGTAGGGGTTTAATCGATAATAAATGTTACCTCACTCGCCTATCGTGTGTCCTAGGCATTATTGATGGTATAACGGGAATTATGGGTTGGAACATACAGAGGTAAGTGGGCCCATTACCGTACTGAATTTCTAAACAAAGCGTTGCTTAACATCTGTTGTGTGGAAAAACGCGTTTTAGATAGATAAAATAATTATTTCATACACTTTATTTAACTAGTTTTTTCAATGTTTCACCTATTTGTTTTTGCGAGTTTACCTGCCGACAGATTTATTCATATTTTTTATTAAAAAATATCTAAGAAACTTTACTAGAGCAGGCTAGAATGGTAACCGGGCGGATTTTTGATTTGGGGTCCAAAGAGAATTTATTGATTGGATAAATACCCAGAAGTATTTATTCATTCTGACGCAACTGGTTTATTGAACTATTATGTTTACTAAAGTGTGTAGTTCTAAGGAATAATAAAAAAAAAAAATAATATAAAACAAATAATAATTAAAGCACGCATGTTTATTTATGTGATGTGCGACATTTGCGTATTATTATTTTGTATTTGTGTCAAAAAAGATAATATTTCACAGTCTCAATTCTCAGGATGGTTCGCAGCAAGGATTTTTATCTCGTTTTCCACTGCGGCTCTCTTTATCATAATATGAAGTGCTTATATAGTTTAGCGTTAGGACAATATATTATTTATACTATGTATGTGTCCTATTGTATTATTTTGGTTTCTTAAAACAGGCAATTGCCAATCAAGAAAATAGTGATGCTAACCAGAGTTTTATAAACAAAATATTTAATTTTTTTAACAACATTTTGAATTTATACAAATACTTGTAGACAAATTACTGGATTATACCCATGCTGGGCTGATATCAGATATTAGTGATATCCAAACAGAGACAGTAATCTCTGTAATCATATCAATAAAATATATTTTACTGTATTGCACTTTGTCAATGTGCTTTCAGTCAGAGTATAATAGTATAAAAATTAATATTAGTATATATATATTTATTATAATGTTTGTGTATAAATAATTTAAAGAAAACTGTGTGTACATCGGTTTTAGTTCCCTTACTCTAGACAAATGTAGATTTTAAAGTTAAATTAGATACGGAAGACCAAACGTTACATAGGTCAGATCACGTAATCTATGAGATAAAGTATACTTAGTTTATGTCATCCGAATGATAATACTCATCTCATATTATATTGGTCGTAATATTACAATCATCAAGAACTTTCACTAATTTAAATAAATTTCTAAATATTCCCTCAAAGTATGTAATCGTGAGATTTTAATCAAATAAAACAAATTTTGATGTATTAATCGTTTATATTAATCTTTGTATATTATTAACGTAATCAAAAGTGCATGTGCGATGAGCGAGTAAGAAGTTTGAAACGTGTATCCATAGCTATTTGATTGAATTACCTTATCCTTCAATGCATTTCATCGAATCGATGCAGACATAATTCTAATGCATCGTTCTCAGATTTACGCTTCATGTAAAACAACGTTTCATTAAACATTTTAGCGATCAGTGAAACAAAACGTACGTACGTAAAATATCGTGATATAGAATTAACAATACTTGATTTACGTATCATCGCGTTTTTCATCGTAGACTTATCTCAGGTAGCAAATATTCCACACCTTTGATTTGAACTCTAGGAAAATTATTTACATGGTAGCTTATTTTCTCATCGGTAAGCTAAACAAATTACTCAGTGAACAGTTTTCAAATCACGGGGGAGTATTAGCTTCAGAATACGAGGCGAGACAGACAACATGTTCGCTTCAAGTATTTCAATATTAATACTGTATCATTTCTAGAATTCTACTATAAAAACCGTATTCTCCTCATAAATAATAATTATTCCATCCTGAATCCAGACTGCAAACATAGCATATCAATGTTTATTAGAATCATCAACTAAAATATTTGTCAGACATGAAAATTAGAAAACAATTCGCTTTTCTGTTGTATTGGGTACGCCTACGTACCTACCTAATACTCGTTAGTATATTACTGTAATGTTTTATTAAATTAATTAAGGAAATTGGTATCTCATCAATTAATTTTACGTAGTGAATTGTAAAAATTTGAAGGTAATATATATGAGTGCCAAGAGGATGATAAATAACTAAGTATCCATCACTCTATTTCCCCTAAGGATAGAACGCCACACCACTTCGTCTTGGCACACTTCCCTTGCTTCCTCCGTTTTCATATATATTCTCATCCATGCACGCCGATTATTCCGAATTTTAACATGACCATTTTCCAGTACTTGTTGAACTTGTTCATCCCATTTCTTTCTCGGCCTTGCTCAGCTTCTATACCCAAGCACACGCACTTATAGATTATTTTTAATAATAAGTGTATAACTTATTAAGTGCAGTTTTTGTGAAAAATCACCTCAAGGGCGCTCTACATTGACATAACTTAATTAATTCCAGACCCAATACATTTACAAATGCAAAATCTAACGAGAATTTAAAACTTCGGAAAATTTATGTTACTCATACGTAGATGAAGTGTTGTAATCCAATCTGTCTTGCAGCTGCAAAGCGAATGGACAGCTGAAATTTAAGCTCTCCACCTACTGCATTTAATTAAAAATTATTTGTATGGTCGCGACATGATTTTAATGATAAATTAGTTATGAAATACCGATTGAGGCTCAACTCCAATTCATTTTGCAGCCACAATTTTAATTTTAGCCGTTCTTCCATCATTCGTTCGCTCTGATCAAGGAGATTATAATATTCACGTGATAGACAATGTGTAAAGAATAAATTATATAATTTCTAATCCAACGCAACGCGAATGAGTCAATGACACTGCTCCTGCAATTTATTTAACTCCATTAAGAGTTAAATGTATTTTAGTAATGGGATCACTAGAAAAGTGATGAATCTCATCTCAATGAATTGATCACATATTAAGGACTGTGTTCGTATTTTCTGGAATAAGTTGTAACTTGGACACAGTCACGTAGCACCGGATAAATTATTGCATCTAAAAGTGTTAACGTTGTATACATAATCAATGCTTGAAATGGAATTTTATTTAGAATTCTTTTTTAGGGTGACTTATGTCATTAATATCTCTTTGTCCAAATTAAAGAGGAATAAAAAAAACAAATGTCGAAGATTAATTTTCATTGAAAGTCACAAGTAACTTGATAAAAAGCTTGTATTAATTTAGTTCTAAGTAAATAATCAATAAAATAAAAGCGTGTGAAGCCAATATAATAAGTATCAATAAAATATATAGATCAAACAGCAAAAAAAAAACAAAAAGTAAAACTGGAAATTGTTCACAAGTATCATAGAAACAGAATTAATAATGACAAAGTATGTGCACAGAATACTTAAAATATGTGTAAATTATGAAAGGGAGGGTTTAGAATGGAAAAAAATATGATTAAAAGTACCTTAGGCTGGGTTGTTTGACCATTACTAATAGTTAAAAATCTAAAGTAAAAGCATAACTTTTAAAATGACGTTTTTTGTATGGAGAAAAGAACAAATGTTACTTTTATTAATGATCAAACAACTCAGCCTTGTATTACATTATTTGTCCTGTTTGTCTTAGTATCAAAAGTGTATGTAAAATCATTCCATATCTGCTGCCTATACGGACCACATGGATTCTACAAACTGCCTCCAAGCGAAGAGATCGGCCGCCAGTTCCCGTGCATCCTCCCATGTCAGGTCCCCATTCCGCAGTTCTGACGCAAAATGCCAACGGATTGTCAAAAGTGGATGTTCTGGACGTGTACCTTGTAAAATAGGCAACCACGGAAGGCTCTCTCAAATTAAATAGAAAAAACAATTCTCCAATACTATTTAAAGCAAAAAAACATTTGTTATAAATGCATCTCCTAATTTATATTAAAATAAACTCACCGTTACTACGCTTAAGGTAAATAAATTAGCAACATTTCATGTCTATAGCTTTTCACCCAGTACATCCCCCTTTTATTATTCATTTCTGATCTATTATTCATCCGTTTGCCCTCTGCTAAATGCACATTCTAATGTATGTAAATACACGGTATTCCAATTTAATGTATTACTTAAGAAACTGCTCATCTGTAAAGATTTAATTTTCTCCGATCAGATTTAAATAAACAAGGACCATTCGATATTTTGCAAGTATAACAGTTGAAATCTCACATAACTATCTATACATCAAGGGAAAAAAGAAAACGAAAAGCAACGTAAAACGTTATAACTAAATAAAAATATATTTTTAAGATTCTGAAGTACAATTTTTTTCAATCATAAACCTTAGTATTCATTTTATATACATATGTTGTAAGGTTCATGATCACAGTTATGATATAACCCGATTCAAAGTGAATATTTTTACAGTAGGTACTTACCTACATAGTTCTTGGTGCTTTTATGAAAACATTGAAAATCCATTAGAGCTTTTTGATTAAACAAACGCCATGTGCGTGAGTTTCAATACGCCTTTAACAAATATGTGTATAGTGGTGTATTATTTAAGACAATTAATAAGAAAATACTAGAAAAAACGTGTAGATTTTTTTTTTACGAGTATGTTGTCAAAATTTTAATAAAATAAGGATAGGTACGCTAAAGTTATAAAAATACTAAATTCACAGTCATTATCGTTTGTAGTTTCGTGGTTGCTTGAAAAATAATGCAAAATTTAAAGTGCAAATACAATCATATTGCCATGATTATTTTTTTTTAATATTTAAAATTTTATTTTATTTTATTTGGAAAACCAACAATAACATAACAATAACATATAAGTATGCATCTTATTGATTGAAAAAAGCTCCAATTACAGGTTTTCGCAGAATGAGCGTTTACAGTAACAAAAACAGAAAATTGTTTTTTTTTTTTTTTTTTAATGAGAGGGAAAGGAATTGGAATAGGAAGTGGAAGTTAATATTTAAGAGAGAAGTTAAGTCGATGGATGTGTCTTTAACATATTTTTGTAAATTTATATTTATTTTTCCCAATCGTGAAGTGAAAATATACTACGAATAAAACTGCATTTATTAGGAGGAAAAAAAATACAATGTGACGTAATTCAATAACGCGGGTACGGCACATTTTGAAAATTAAAAATAACAACCATTAAAAAAGTTTTTTTGAGAGAGAAAAGTAAATAAATTATACATAGTCAGATCTGTTTGTAGTTGTTTATATTTTCTCTCCTGGGTTCGACGAACTAGTACTCCGCTAACCGAGATACAACTGCAATGATTCAATCAATTTTATGCACTTTCAGATGTGGCGTGCACGTGTCTGAGACATCACTTATAATTTACTACTATTACCTTCATATCCGTACTGAGAACAAGTACATCTCGCACTGGAGACTGGAGAGAGTACGATCAGACTTTGCACGCTTATATGTTCAAATTGTGTCACACATAATAGGGTTCTTCCCGATAGAATGAATATCCTTGAAAACGTTATAAATATTTAAAGTATATTTTTACAATTCCAACGATATAAAACACAATGATCAAAAATTTTGTTTTCATTTATAAATTTTTGTTTTTAAAAACACGAAAATACGAATGATTTTTAACGCCCGTTATTGGTTAATGACGTCATACCCGTCCACCATGAAAGGCGTGAAATTCATTACGAATTGCTGTGACGCACACCGCATGCGCGCCAAATGAAGAATTTTGCGAGCGATTTGAAAAAGCACTATTTAAACCGAGCTAGAAAATTCATATGACATCGTAAAAAAAAAAAATCCCTTTTGTAATTTTTCAATAAATTTTTTGAAGTAAAAAATAAAAAATCGGAAAGAACCCCATTATTATTAATAATACACCTATGCGTAGTGTAATTAAACCTAGAATACTAGGTGCGCTAATAACCAACGTTGGATCAATATACCCTTACAACAATATAATAAATTGGTTTTTTTTTCAGGTAGCATACTTAAATTCTTAAAGGCTATCATGCATGAGGTCCTGACCGACGCCGACGCGACGTCGACGTTGACGGGGTGAATATGAAATATTTATTTAAAAATATTTTTTTTATAAAATATTTCATTCGTCATACCTTGGGACTAGTACTGATATATAAGACTGATTACCTTTATGTGACAAATTATCAATATTCACGGCACTTGATGCACTGTCCTGCACCATCAGGTGCGGATAAGGAAAAATAATGTAAATAAAAGTTGGTATAATAAGACGTCTTACCTACAATATGGATGAATATAACACCATAATGTAATACGAGTGTCACATTATTGATCTGCAGTGTGTTATTAACCCTTACTCGGTTCTTGCAAATTTCCACATCTTCGTAGTATTTTCATCCCCATAAAGTGAACGTACATACTTCCTTTCAGTCAATTTGTTTTATACTTTTTGAGTGCTTATTTTCTTTGTAACATAAAATAAACTAACGCGCCATTTTTAACAAAGGGTAGGCAGAGAGGATAGGACGCTACACCACTCTGCTCTGACACACTTCCCTTGATTCATACATCCATTTTTAACATGCAGCATTTATATATTTTCTTATGTACGCACGCCGATTATTCCGTCTTTTCACATGTCCGCTTTCAAGTATTTGTTTTACTGGATCGTGCCATGTCTTTCTCGGCTTTTTTCGACTTCTTCATCCAGGCACTTCACTTCTTAACTTGCCGTTCTTTCATCACTCATTCACTCTACATGACCAAACCTTCGTAAAAGTTTTCTTAATTTTGTATAAAATACCTCCCCAACTTGTGGAGATTGTAATTTTAATGTTATGTACATTTTCCCAGGATAGTTGAATAGTTTCTACTTTTGATGGTTATATTGGAAGCGCAAATAACAGAAACATAAATGCTCACAAGTCGGTTCTGTTTTTCTGAGAAAAATTTCTATAAACTACATTAAATAAGAGCACCTCGTTTTCCAGCACATTTCATTTCTATAATAAACACGCAGTCTTTGTAATACATGCAATTACCTATGTATGCACTATGCACATTGCACATATCATGTAGGTCTACCTTTTGTGATTAGCGAAGTGCAAACTATAGCAAAAAGTTTTTTCTCTTTCATATATCTGGAAGTAGAAATTATAAAGTAGAGCAAGTTTATCGATGATTAGCTTAATAATTAACTAATTTATTTTAATTGACTTCCACGAGGTTATAAAGACTGCAAAATGCATTGAACTGGCAAACATATTATTTTGCTGATCCGTGTGCTGATGATATTAAAAGTTTTACCTTTACCCTTTATAAGTATATAACGCGATGTGCAAAATGCGATGTACAAATGGGAAACATATAATCTACAAACTATTTGGAGTCGATTTTTTTTTTTTTTTTTTTTATTTGACCCATAGTTTTTGAGAAAATTGAGTACGAAGTTAATTTTTTAAAAGTAGTCAAATTTTTCCAAACTGTTATCAAAATACCATGTACCTATTTAGTCAAATTAATACCATTCATAAATAAAACAAATTCAAAAACAGTATTTTAATATGAAGTTGTGCAATCTAAATTCATCTGCTGTACTAATGAAAGATTTTATAAGAAGAAAAAAAAAATTTTTCACGCTCAGATTAAAAAGTCACGCTACACATTCAACTTCAAATACGATGAGTTTACGCCTACAGAATCCCGCCGTCCTGGCAGACCGTCGATGATCATCCTACAGATGTACTCGGCGGACTGATGGATGCGGACCTGACGTGGGAGGTGAGAGAGCTGGCTGGTGATAAGGTCTCCTAGAGGGATCTAGTGATGTCCACATGCACCACATAGGAACGAACGTGGCGAAAGAAGAAGAAAAAGACTACGAGTTTTGTTACACCATGTATAAGGTGTGGTTGTTGTTATATACAATATAACATATTTTTATTAGCAAAATTAAAAATCTTTTATTAAAATTTCCGTTGTTACAGTCATATAAATTACCGGATAACATCAATTTTCAAATAAGTACGCCTGTGTACTGTATGATGTTATCGCTTTATAATTATTGAGCTTCATTAGCAGCTTACAGGATCATTCTTATATGGATACCTATTTATTTTTACGCGTTTTTGAGTCTTGGATTCTACTCATAGTTAGTCATTTGCATTTTTAATAGCCTCTTTTTTTTTTTTTTGGTTGGTAAATAATAAATAATAATCTTATAAAAAATATCCTTCATTTTTTCTTACCTTTTTTTAAAAAAAATAATCGCCCTGAAAATAAAAATTGTTTTTCAATTCCAGAATAATACTATTACTATCCAGATGTAGAAGCCGAGGAAGGCCGAGAAAGACATGGCACGACCAAGTACAACAAGTTCTTGAAAGTGGACATGTGAAAAGTCGAAATAATCGGCGTCTGTGCATGAGAAGATGTATGAATGTAGAGGAAGCAAAGGAAGTATGTTAGGACAGAGTGGTATGACGTTCTATCTTCTCTACCTACCCCTACGGAGAAATGGCAAGATAAATAGTTAGTTAGTTAGTTAATTTCCCTCGTGATCCATTATCTCATTTTAAAAAATCCGTTAACAAATCATAAACATAGTGAACAATTTTTTGGGAGTTCCAGATTGTAAGTTGTATATATATTTTTTCCTTTTGTTATCAAGTGTTTCCATATAGTGTCCACTGTTCACATATCGCCTGCAGTTCCGTAGTCTAGCAGGCTGCAGGCTGGCGTCCGAGCCAACGGAGAGAGGCATAATGGTTGTATAATCGAAAGATTTATCGAGAATACTCCAAGTGGATCAACGAACTGATCTGACCTAGAGAGAGACAGCATCACCTGAACCTGAGACGGAGGAGACCATGGAATATTCTAATAATCTAATCTACCAAGGCGCTATTTACCATTATGTGGGTCGCCTACATAGCGAAAACCGCGCTACCGCCGCTAAAACCATAATCGGAAATACGAAGTCAATCAATTAAATTATTAATTAGACGCTACTCATCTATCCTTGTAAGTAAATTTCCAGTTAATTAGTGTTTTGAATTTTTTTATCCCCGTTTTCATTGATTGAACACTACCGCTCCATAGAACCATAATCGGAAATACGAACTTTCAATTAATTAGACGCTTTTCATCTATCCTTATAAGCGACACCATACTAACGTATTTTTGATGCGTCATTGAGTCATCTCGTGAATGATGCAAATAATTGTAGTTAAAATGCCTCGTAGTTAAAAGTCAGATTCTTATATTTGTATTTTAAAAGCTATAACAAATTCAAAAGAATCCAACAACTGAAGTTCAAATTCTGCAGACGTTTATTATTCAATTAATTGTCTTTTTTATTACGTACTACATATTAATAATATTTCTCTCTAATCAATAGAATAAATTTGTGCAATTATTTTTAAAAAAAAATAGGTTTCCTAATGTCTATGTAGGCAACTATGTCTACCTCATCTCTGTAGGGATATAAAAATAAAATATATACCTACTCCCGTCATGGGATAAAATCCAGATTTGTGTACAAGTATTTGAACACGACCCAAAATGTTGTATAAAAATTCCTGGTATAAATATAAGTAAAATAAATTGCACAGTCATCTGCAGACGATTACTAGTACTTAATTTAACTCGTCAGAAGAGTCTTAATTTGCTAATAAATACTTAACTTCAATATCAATGCATAGATGGAGCGTTCAACTCGCGCTGGTGGATGATTCTTGATTCGTAGCATTTATACAAAATCAAAAATGTTACCTGGTGTGGATATTCGCTAATAAGCGGAATGGGGAATGTTGTAGTACCTACATAAAGTGGCCACTTAACCCAGCCAATGACAGGTCATAAGCCATGTAAACGCTCGAATATCCATATTCCTGAATTTGAAAAAATTCTACCTCGTTACTTACAATACTTGTATGTATATTCCCGCATACATGCAAGAAAGGTGAGTACCTTCTCCGACATAATATTTGATCCGGTATATAATATTTATGTCCGTAGTTACTTGGGAGGAAAGCAATGTTTAGGTACTGACCAGTTTTTTGCTGTTGTTATTTACACGATTATATGATCATGTAAATAAGTATAATCAAAGATTTATGAAGAAATAAGTGCGTATGTATATGTATATATTAGGAATTTACTAATTAAAAATGGGGTATGTAGACTCGAATTGATATCCTTAGTAAAAAAATTAGAGTTCCCGTGCATCCTCCCAATTCGGGTTCACGTCCCGTAGTTCTGATGTAAACTGTCGACGGATTGTCAATAGTAGACGTCCAGGACGCCGAGAACCTAATGTTTTGAAAAGAAAGGCGATTCATCGCAATGTTAGCATAATTGAGTAAATAATGTCTACCTAGCATTTATAAAATGTCCTCACAAATTTAACTCTAACTAAAATCCATCTAATTCTAATTCAGTAGATGAGTCTACTACAAAAAAGTGAACATTTTAGAATAAATATAAGTAAGTAGACAGTGTTTTGTATGTCTTGGAAAAGCGACTTTTTTGACTGAGAATAACAACGCATTAGTTATGCTTTTTGTGTGAAATTCGCCAGCGAATGTTGTTGATTGGAAATAAAGCGAGAAAACACTATCTCCGATAGGCCAAGAAGTCGATGACTTCCTCTGGTGTCCACTAGTGAGTGCAGGCTGTTGTTGGCATCCCGCCTGCCGCTGCCCCACACCGCGCACCGAGACACCGCGAGATACCCAAGTAAAAGGAGAGGAAGGGGCCAACCGGGGCCATTGCCCCGGTGACGTCACAGCCGAAATTCCGCCGTTGTTGTCGTACCCATCGTTCAAGATACCGTTAGTCCCAATAAAACGAAGGCAAATCTGTCGAAAGCGATGGATTACTTTCTCGAATAACGAATACGCTTTATGTATTATAGATGTAAAGCGGCGTCCATTACGCCCTAATCTAAATAATCGGAGCCTTTATTTATCGCCATTAGAATATTCTACATATATATGTAATAAGATCACTTTTATACTCGATTACAACGCGTAACAGCTTACAAACAATAAAAATTGTTAAATAAATGTTTGAATGCGTCTCTTTTTTCATAAAAAATATTTAAGGGTTCGTAAGTCAATTGATGAAATCTATCGACAAATTTTAGTGAAAAAACGTTAAACCTTGCATTTTTCTTCGAGTTCTTGGTATATTTTGTTTGTATGTAGTAGATTTGAAAAGAGTGGGTGAAAAATGCACGGTTTCGTTTGTACTCAATGGGCCTACCTTTATAAAGAAAGCTTTAGGAAAAATGCATTCGCTAAAGCGTCATCCATATTATGATAAGTCACACCAAAATCCGGTATTTTTGGCATCCTCTTCCTTCTTTGCGTTTTTTTCTTTGATCTTCTCATTTTAAGTTTATGAACCACCTAATAATTATTTCACAATATTTTTATCAGACGAGGTACAAGTTCAGTGTCCAGCGCCCTTTAATTTAATTTTTACAAGGGTCCAGGTTATTAAGGTAATTAATAAGTCATCTTTGATCATACATACATAAATGCTTAACTAGCTACATAGGTTTATCCTACTTATATGAAATAACTACTTTCGTGACAAATTATAAAAAAATATTTCTTATTTCGGGCTTACCTGAAACCTCAAACTATAAGTGGATAAAAGTTCTTCAATGGTAGTAGTATTATCAATGCACAAAATACAATTATACACACTACGCATAGTATTATCAATGCACAAGAAACAATGACCGTTGGACGCTGAAAGTACTCCTCATAGAGACTTGAGGAGAAAAAATGTAAAGAAGGTGGTTGGGTTAACTTGTGAACGAATATTCGTATGAAAATAATTTAAACTAGACTTATGAACACTCAACCACCTTCCGAGTCGAGGAACTTTTTTCATATCTTTTTTGCACTCCAGTGTTTTCCAGTATGAACGCATCTATATATTTATTTGTTACTATATATTTCTCGTGTGTAACAGCACGTGTCAAGATGCCCAGATCCCCCTGGCCACTACAGGGAGAGCCAAGAACTGGGAGTGCGGCTTGGAGTAGCGGGCGCCGCATTCAACAGTATGAAAGCTGTCTGGAGATCGGACATTTACTCGGTTAAAACAAAATTCCGCCTTTATAACTCCTGCATCACACCTGTTCTTCTCTATGGCTGCGAATCGTGGCACCTAACTAGGGCCTAAGACAGCAGACTTCTGAGTTTTGAGAATAGGTGTCTTAGAAGAATTTTAGGTGTGCGGTGGTTTGACTTTGTAAGGAACACCCTTGGTATCTACTGTCATCCGGCGAAGGCGTTTCGGCTGGCTGGCCATATACTACGTATGCCTCCCGAGAGCCGCCACCATGCTTGCCTATTTTACAAGGCATCAGGTTCTCGGCGTCCCGGTCGTCCACTGTTGACAATTCGTCGGCAGTTTGCGTCAGAGCTGCGGGACGTGGGAGGATGCGCGGGAGCTGGCGGCCGATTGCTTGGCCTGGATACAGTTTGTGGATTCCATATGCTCCACATAGGGAGCGGATTTGGTATAATAATGAATATATTTCTAATTCTTCCAAATCTGTACATACATCTTTCATATTTCATTTCATTCCTATTTTACTATTTCATATTTCTAATGATTCACTGAATAATATTCCGATCTTGGTTCTACATTAAAATTAATATGCATGTACATAGAAATAATACAAAAAAACTGTATAAACATTTAAAACTAAGTATATTACAAAATTTATGGCATTCTTTCTTTCACTTTTGTGTGCATAAAACACCATACACTGAAAAGACTTTCAGTGTAAATTTCAGGAAATTAATTTTTAGTTTGGCTTAAAAAATTACTTAACATGTGATACAAATAAAAAAATAAATAAAAATGGAACAATTAATATAAATACAAATTTTTAATTTCATTATTTTTAGTGAATTGCTCAATTTTTTGTAAATAAATTAAGTTTTTTTTCAATAATTTAAGACACCTACATTCAGTTTTTTATTTTTATTTCTCTGAGTGGATCATCATATTTGTCATATTATATTCATCGCAAGCCCATTCATACTTCCCCACTCTACCAAAGTATGGGTGCGTTAAACTTCTTGCATAAATACTTGCGCATGTATAATTATTTTAAAGAAAGCGTGTTATGTAGTATAGTACATACGTGTATCTTCATACCTACCATACATAGATCAGACGATGACAGTTTCTCAAAATCCATGATACATTGAGATGTAAGAGTCCCAACTGGTCAAAGCCGCCACTCGGTATGAAGCATCAGTGATGAAGGAACTACGTTAGGGGCTAACATTAAAAAAGGCATAATCAGCTCCGAGTTACCGTCTCACATCTTATCCAAGAAAAATAATAGTCTTAGGAATGAAAAATGTCCTTATTGGTTTAGCAGTGGTACTAGAGATATTTAACAATGGTACTGGAGATATATAGCAATGGTACTGGAGATATTTAGCAAATGGTACTGGAGATAATGAGGGATCCACTGTTTTCTAAAGTAATTTTTTTCTATAAACTTACTATTTAACTAAACAAAAAAAAAAAATATATTTAATATTTTTTTATAAGTTATTGATGAAGATACGATTTTTTAAAGTTGCACATTTCAAATACCGCGCTAAATACCACAATGTACTAACTGCGTCATTTTTGCAGGAGTGACGTCATAAAACGGGTTGTTTAAGGCCATGGTATTTCTCCAGCCAGTAACAAAACTGTCAAAAATCTATGCAAACTGACGCGGGGGAAGCACAGATAAAATATACCGTCGACTCAACTGTCATATACTGTTAACAGCTGTTCTAGGGAGACTAAATGGCGGCCATCTTTTTTGCAATAGAAGCTTGTATTATGTAGATTGTATTCCATATTAAAATGCCATGGAACGCGGCTACGGGGGTTTAAAAACGGAAACCGGAAACACTACACTTAGATACAAGGAGTGACGTCATTGTTTAAGATTTTGAAATGAATGCTATTTTCAACATTTTTTATTAATTTTTTGCGTGCGTTTTTGGGATATTTCATCCCACTTCAAATTTTTAAATATTCGCGTCTACACGAAAGCATTTTTAAAATTCAATTCCGGGTGGCAGTGGATTACCTCATTAGCAATGATTTTATCTACGGTGAGGGTGTAGCAGGCAGTGTGTTGAGGTGTGAGGTGTGAACCGATAGCCCGCGGTAGCTTGTGATCTAAAGCAGCAAGTCTCGCTAGGTACTGGGTACTGGGTCACTCCGGAACATTGTGCCACTTACCTTGCTCTTGGCAGAATCGTATACGCACAAAGTGAAGGAAGCACCGCCAAGTCATGGTCGATTTGTACGACGCTGGTTATACATTTTGTACGGTTACGAAACTGAAAGCGGCATGAAGTAAGCGGACGGACTGCCGAGCTTGGAACAAAATGGAATTCAGTTTCGTACTCACTACTTTTACTTGATCGAAAATTTTTACTGTTTTGTATGGCATATGAGAAAAATTATCACATTAATTAGGCGACCGGCCGGAATAAGTATTCAATTGTGCAAAGATATACACGCTTTCATTCCAATACTAATTACCGACTGTTTATATCTTAACAAATAATACCAATTTCAGCAAACTATTCAACAATTTATGTTTTTAAATTGTAGTAGAAAAACGTAAAAAAATATTTTTTCTATATTTTTAAGAGCGTAACGCAGAAGATGCCAATTTTTTCAGTGCTTTTTACTAAAAAAAGCGTTTATTTTTGAGAACTTCGCAATCGTATTTGGCTTACAGTACTTTCCTTATTATTTTAGAACAATTGCACGTGTATATATTTTCTGTAACTAATAACAATTAGATAATCTGTTTGCAATTTGTAGATGCCTATTTAGGTACATATTGCTATAAATATGTAGTGTTCAACTCCAAACAATAGTACTATTTTTCTGAAAAATGTATTTTATTGATAAAAAAAGACACTCATTTTTTTATCCTAAGTGGTCGGCATTGGTATTAAGGTCTGTGATACCTACTAACGAGGCTCTGTAAATTCATGATCAGCCTAACAAAAGCATATTTTATAAGTTACTATTATTCATATTTAAGTTAACTAGGTACCTACATACATATATCTGGATACTTAAAATTACAAACTCTCCTCTAAAATTGAAATTTATCATCACCATCATCATTCCATATTAGTTCCTTATGTGGAGAATATAGATTCCACAAACCGTTTTAAAAATTATAATTCATACATTCGTCTTAAATAAATTACGCATCAAAGACTAAGTTTACATCCCTTATTTTTTTTTTCTCTTCATTTTTATCGGGGTGACTTGAGATCGCTTCAGGTGTATTACCATTACACTTGCCGTGGCCGTAAAGCGGCCAACAAACGCCAACTTTCATAATAATGCTAATACGATGTGAACTAACTCGCATTTGGCTTACTTTTCTAAGAGAAAAGGCGAATGACCTGTTGGGACATTCATACCGCGCTAAGTCACTCCACTTTTCGATGGCAGATATCGAACCGCAAAAGGAACGGTTTATTCGTACGTGCCCGAAGTACACAAGACATTTGAGATGTGCATTTTTACTTAGTGCTGTATTCAGCAAAATGTAATATTTTCTTAGTAATGAAAAACGGTTTTTACAAAGGTTTTATTTCGTTTTTTGCATTCCTTATAGGGGTGGTACCTATATCTAGTTCATAAGATACACACATTTTTTAGGTATGTTTTTTTAAATAGATTTTAATAGCAACCTCTGTAAAAACGTTATAAAAAGAACGTCATAGCATGAACCCGTCGAATAAACCACGTAAAATTAATCCCAATTTAGAAATAAATTATTTAAGACTCTTTTTTTACTTGAACTGTCACTGAAGCGTAAGACTGATAATCTTGCCTTCATCTAACAAATCATCAAGATTCACTGCAGTTAGTGTGTCAATGCCCTATGTACCATTTGGTGCAGATGTAGTATGTTTTATGAGTTATTGAACTTTATATTTATGTATTGTTGTATAAATAAATTTTTTTTATAATATTGATGACATTATTTTTTTTTTTTTATTAATTTAATAAAACATAATATAATTTTCCATTGGTAATTTACACTATTGCTAGACGTGTCATACTTACTTTCGGACATATCTAGTATAATTCTGTAATATTGTTTACCAGTCTTAACAATTTGGTTTAGTTTATGAATTTAGGTTTTGTTTTAAAAATATTTTTGAAACACTGAATAACAAGCATTGTAACAGAAAACCAGCGTAAGAGAACCTGAGCAGTGCAAAATGTTAATGGGTATCTATGAAATATTTTCATTTCAAATTTGTATTATATATATATGCTTTAGCATTTTTGGTAATTTTTTTAATTTAGGTAAGAGAAGAACTATTTTTAATTTTTTTAAAGATTATGTCGTTAGTTTTAGAATTTTCATCAAATGTAATAATTATATTTTGTCACTTTTACATTGACCACAAAAATATCATCGTTATCAAAAATTCAAAAATAAATATTTCGCATCTTATAAAATTGTTATTATAACATAACATTTCTTTCCTTCTTTCATTTTCTTTCCCATATTGTTTCTTTTCATTTTATATATATTTTTATAAAGGGAGAATATATGCGGCCTTGGCTGAACTAGTTTGAACTAGTTAGTCTTTTTTACTGTTTAATATTTCTTAGTGGATGCATATACTTGGATGGCAGACATGTTTATTTATTTATTTATGGATGATTTATAAAGCGCTATTTTCGCGAGAAATCGCGCCTCAAGAGCGCTGTACAATAAAGAGGCTAGACCACAACACGTTTTGCAGCTACCAAGCGCATGAACGGTTGGGGTTCTATTCTAGTCTCCTACAGTTACAGACTACATAATAATAAATAAAATATTTTGAAGTTAATTAATTTACATAGATTTAATATTGAAACTAGTAAATGATATAGGTAATATTACAAAGGTATAGAACAAAGGTGATAGTTACAACAAGTTTAAAGCAGAATTAAAAGTTGAAATTAGTTTAAAAAAGGCACTTGGACTTGAAGTTTAACTGTGTGGGAGACTAGACCACCATCTTGCAGCTACAAAGCGCATGGATGGTTTGGAATCTAGCCCCCTTAGTAAGATCTTGATTTTAGTACCCTAAGTAGTACTAAGTAAAATTTAACTTTCCGAAGGGCTGTACCACTACTCATCTTGCAGCTTGTTATTGTTATAGTTCTATTATTATAATATTATGTACATATTACCTGTACATCTGTTTATACTCTTAATAAAATAAATAAAATAAAAAATAAACCGCTTGGTATCCTATCGGATCTTTTTGTGGGATACTGTGAGATAAATTTTTCATAATTTTTCATGAATATTATGTATTTGAAGGCTTTTATTTGATAAACCGTGCATCGCTGACTGTAACACTTAACACTTACCTCGGCTGTCTATTCACTCAACTGCTATGGGTTCAACAAACTTTTCTCTACGTCACTGCATTTCTTCGTTCGCGATTCCAAAGGCCAGTTCTCTAACGTCGTAAGCCCCCGACTGTTATTGGGCGAATCTTAGCCTTATTACGTGCCGTCAATGGCTCCAAGTTGGGCGGTTCCTACTTCTTGGAGGTTTCAAGGTGCTTAGCGCATCGCGTCAAATGCGAACCATTTTACAAAAATTACACATGTAAATGACATAAGCAAAGAAGTACATAAGCATACGATGCCCCGTGCACTATTAGATGCGGATAAGGGACATGATGATAATAAAAGTGAAGTACAAAAGCGCCACGCATTATTATGGCATTAATTACAATAACTTGTAAAACGTTTCGCATTTGACCCGGTATGCTAATCATACAGGCTACTCGATATGTAGAGACTATCTCTCTCTTGTAGGAAGAACAGTGTCCGCAATATGCAAGAAGCTTCTAGTGATGTTTACATTTACATATACAAAGGGCATAAGTGCCGCTCATTCCTATGGCGCATACATACGTAGATCACTTTTAAGATTGAAAAATGATCGCGTTAAAATTCTGCGTTATGGCCCCTGTAGTACCGTAGTGTTTGCGAGTTGCTGGAAGTATAGAAATGAGACCAACAGTGGTCGGAAATACTGACGTACGGACAGATTCGAAGAAATTGTTTGATTATTTTCCTTCGGGTATTTTGTACAATAATCCGTATGCGTAATATCTTACGTGGAACGTTATGATAATTATTCATCTTGCTTTCGTTGCTTCGATAAAATTAGTCACCGATGGATTGCACTTCTTACAACATTTTACTGATACCGTATTTAAGAGCATACTCCAACACGACTCGCGGCCACTTTCCCATACAAATGTATTCCTCGATTTTATCCCAGTAATTTAACATTGGACTACCTAATTATTTTTTCATGCATTTTAGATATCGACCAGATGCGTGTTTGTATCGTCTTATTTTTTTAATAATTTATTTATCTCCTTTAAAAAATAATGTACTTATTAACAAAATAAGAATATGCAAACACGCATCTGATTAATATCTAAAATGTGTGAAAAAATCATTGCTCTAATATTAAATTCCAGGGAGCAAATCGAGGAATACGTTTGTATGGGAAGCGGCCGCGAGTCGCGAGTATGCTCGCATTCTACTGATTATATGATATTTTGAGAAATTTTTAAGAGAACTCCTCACTAGATTTGCATGCTTTTTTTTTCTTAATAACATACATTTATTAGATATTAAAATGCATCAATGATAAAGAATGTACAAAAACCTCACATAAAAATAATTTCTATTACTCTTTTAAAAAATATGTATGTGAAATAAAAAAAGGCCCGATTTGGCGTATATCTGTATATAAATGTGTTAATAACAATTTACTTGATATTTTACCTGTCAAACTAATTCATCATGCTAAAAATAAAATTCAGTATTGTATTTTAAAACTATTAAGTTCAGCGACAAAACTGATGATGATTGTAAAATAGTTATAGGAAATCAAGGAAGTTGATCTTAAGTTACAGTATTGTACTTAATATCTGGTTCAGGTTAAAGTATTCCGTTGCTAGGTCAATAATAATAAATTGATTGACCTAGGAAATGAACCTTATACCTTCTATATAAACTATAAACAGCATGTTAAACACTATTCAATGAAAGTTGACCATACTGCACTAAGTACTTTATTAAAAGTTAAATTTATGCTTAAAACTTTAATTCCATAAATTTTACATTTATTTTATTTTTTTATTTTATTTTATATCCCTACAGAGATGAGGTAGAATTTTTTCCAAATTCGCAAATTACTTTATTTTTTGTAATTAAGACTCTTCTGACGAGTTAAATCTGCAGGCAATTACTAGTACTTAATTAAATAGTTTATTAAAAGAAAATATTTACAATTATCGAATAAATATATTATTATGTTTTTTATTATTGATTATTGTTTTCTTTTAAATATCTTCAATATTATCTACTGTATTGCATTATTTGCTAGGTCATTTGTTGTGCTTGTATTTTTTTTTAAATTTTGTTAAAAAATAATTATAACATATACAAGGAACTAAGTGTCGTTTATTTGTATAAAATAAAATAAAATGAGTTTTTTGTGTTTTAGGTATAAATATGGCATTTCTAAAATGTGGGACCAATATTTATAAAATACTTTTAACCTACGTAGCTAAATGAGATCATAGTGGAATTCACCAGGTGGAAAATTTTCATTTTACCATCGTTTTTATGGTACTATTTTAGTTTTATGCTCCTCACCAAAGTACAAATCTATTTTCTTAAACTTTTGTATCACATTTTTTTTAAAATAATTGAATTTAAAAAATGCATAACAAATAGTGCAATGTAGGTACGAACGCCGATGCGCGACGGTCGAAAGACATCTAGCAGATGTCTAGATAAATAATCTCAAGTCGGTCAACGAACTCTCGCCATGACATTGCATTACAGGTAGGAATAGGAGGGAATTAAAGACAACTGAAGGAGGGGGTTTCGTTGATTTTATCTATAAAGAGAATAAAATCCAATTGGTATTAGGAGCCCTGAGATAAATTTACGTGTAGTAGAACTGGTCTTGAGAATTTATTTGTTATTATCAACCCTTAGAATTATTTATATTAATCAAAACATACTTTGAATTAAAAATGTTTTCGCTGTCTCGTTTCGAACGTACGCATTTTACAAGTTTTAAATTTTTGTAATCAACTTCTTTTACACCCATTATAAGTGTAACCAGGTTGTGGTCTAGTAGTTAAGAGTCGCGGATTCCGTATTGAAATCCACAGGTTCGAATCCGACTCTATCATAACATGTTTCCTAACTTCTGGCAGAATAATTTATTTTCAACATACTGAAAGTAACCCCAAAATTAAGATATTTTACAAGGCAAATGTAGGTACCTTAAAAACAAAAAAATATTTAATTGAAAAACCAAGTATTTTGAATTCAAAATTAAAATACACAATTAAACATTTAATTGAAATTTACTTTACTTGGTGTACCAATGCAGTGCCTTATGCACAATTGGGTTCGTATAAGGGAGCTGAAGAGGGCGGCAACAGATAGAGCGCAGTGTAGAACGAGATGCAAATCCTTGCTGCTACTTAATCGAAGTGCGCTTAAATTTATTTATTATATCATTAATATATTGCACTTTGTGGAAACCTACCCTTTAAATGAAAATTACTTGTCTTGCTTTCGAAACCCAATCGAAACTGATAAAGTAATAATTCGTCAAATTTATTAAGCATACATAGAAATATATTAGAAATAAAACAAGTATTTGGTATTCTAATATTCTTCGTCCATATTATTTTAGTATTATTATACACCGTGTCCCACGATGAGACCGCGAAACTCCGGACGGTGATTGTTCATGGTATTCTGAGAAAAAAATCCTTATAAAGTTTTTTGATCCGGGCATTTCCAATAATTAATTTTAAAAAAGTATTCATAAAAAGCGACGAGTGTAATACTGGCTTCTGTTTGAAGTGCTAGCGGCGGCGGGGGGGTGGCGGTGGGCGGGGAGGAGTGGGGGTCCGCTCTGGTACGCCTTGTACGGACATTCAAAATTCGAATTTCATATCTGAATCTTTAGTTTAAGTTTCAAAAAGATGTGATTTCTTCGCGCTTATTAGTGCAGGTCACGTGGTGTGAGCCAGTTCAAAAATTGACGGTATTACACGCGTGAATTTTTATTCATATTTTAATAATTTTTTTAAGAAATTAGAATTGAGTTTTTTGAAAAACTTTATTAAGATTTTTTTTCTCAGAATATCATGAATAATCACCCTCTGGAGTTTCGCGGTCTCATCGTGGGACACGGTGTATAGTGGTATATTATTAGTATATATTATTTTAATTACCGTATTACTATTGTGTGGAGAATAACGTGTCTCGATTGCGAAATTTGGTCGAGTTTATCAACATTGAATTAAAATAGTAAAATAAAAAAATTATTTAAAAAAACCGTTTATTTATTGGACTTGCTAAACGTTGCGTTGGTCGTTTACACAGCAGAAAGTAATTTTAAAATGTATTTTTTCAAAATTCATATCTGCTTATATTATGTACGTAATATGTTTGTTTGTACATTTTCATTTAGCTATAAAAATTTAGCTAATGTTATTTTTTTTTTTTTCATCTAAGTACATATTTATAACTAATCACAAAGATAATGCTTTTTATGTTTTTATAGGTATACACTGATTTCAAATAGCTTAATTTCGTATATATATATTTTGTATATATACGAAATTTGTTTTCCTGTATTTCTATAATAAATTTATATCTTTGCTAAATAGCTCCCGATGACAAACGGCAAAATTGCGGTTTATCGGGACGGCATTTTTTTTGTTTTCAAATGTTATGTTTTATTTTCTCAATAAAGAACTTTCAACAACAACAAAAAAAAAACTCTAACGAATATTCCAGAATGAATATGAATATGAATATAATATAGTTTTTTGGTCATTTACTAACTAAAGGGACTACTTTTAAAAGTTGTAGTTTGATCTGGGCCCAGATTACAAGTATATCAGCATAGCAGTTATGATGCGTATGTGACGGTAATCGATATATTTCAAAGAGATTTAACCAATTACGTGTCATATACCTACGTGTTAGAACTGCGATGCATATCGATGAAGGAATGCTTGTAATTTGGGCCCTGATAGTTCAAAAATTGGCGTTGACGTATACTGAGTAGGGATGAGTAGTTAAGCTGGTAAGTATTTGGGCTCCGTAGCGCAATTGCTAAGATGATATTCATGACGAGTTTGATTCCAGGTGAAACGTGTATTTGTAATGTATGTTGGGCCTGGTTGAGGTGAGATGGTAAAATAGGATAAAATAAAATAAAATAAAATAATGTATGTGTAATAAATGTATAAGAGCTACAGAGATTATATTATTAGGTACATATTTGGAATTTATTCCGATTCGTTGTATCAAATATTATTTTACCTGAAATTTTATGACTTCAAGAAAAGTGTTTGTGGTTTAACTAAAAACTATTTTTATTAACAACTAATTGTAGGATAAATCTTGTATCTAGAATCGATTGTATCTGTGGTAAGTAAAGCGAGGTTATTGGCCTCACTTCGTAACATACTTCTGTATGGAAAAATTGAAATCGTTCCACATTCGCTAGGAATCAGTAGCTTCGGTCATTCTAGTGCATTCATTATACTATCGAGCACACTATAAAGTAGTTTGACTATACAACTATGCATCTTTAATATAAGATTCATTCATGCTAACATTAATTTCATATTAAGAAGTTTTACTTTACTTGCTGTTTTTTAGACACAGATATCGCATCGCAAAAGACTTCATCAAATTTAATTATACGATTTTATTGTATTAAATGAGAAGGTTTGCAAATATGTAGTAAACTTAACCTACATAAAATATTCACAAAAAAATATCACGGTGCAAACCTATGATATGACCACTATTAAGGTATTTTTACTAATACTTACTACTACTACTACTACTTTCCCTTATCCGCACCCAATTGTGCATAGGGCACAGCATTGGTACACCAAGTGCAGTGTATCTTGGTCATTTTATTACACGGTATTTTTGTGAAGGTAATATGATCAGTCTTACGCTTGAGAACCAGTCCAAGGTATCACCCACGAAATATTAATATGAAAATCACATGTAAATAAATATTTCATGTTGACCCCCATCGGGAATCGAACCCGCGACCTCATGCATGGCAGCCAAACGCAATACCGCCATCCCACGAGGCGGACAGAGCTTAACTTGACTTGTTAGCAAGTCTTAATTTCAATCAATTGTTACTTTATCCGCACCTTATTGTGAATAGAGCACTGCATAAAATAAAGGTAGTGGTTAAATTTAATATGTAATTGTGTTTTAATGGGCTTCGTGTCCGTAAATAAATAAAAAAATTAAATTTTAGGTATTTTACAGGGTATTGTCGAGAACGTCATCCTGGACGTCCACTATTGACAATACGTCGGCACATTGCGTCAGAGCTACGGGACGTGGACTTGGGAGGATGCACGAGATTTGGTGGTCAACCGCTTAGCTTGGAGGCAAGAATGATGATGTCTGCTACATTTATATTTTTATTTTTATTTTTATTTTTTTTGGAAAAACAACACTCTTAATTAGTACATTTTTCAAGGTTATTGCATGTGTATGTATAAGTCCAATTATATTTAATTTACACAAATATAAAACGAATGCATACTTTTAGGAAATAAAATAATACAACTTTTAGGAAATAAAAAAATTAGAAAAAAGAAAGAAAAACATAAGAAAACAAAGAGATGCACTACACGGCAGATAAGGGACGGTTAGGTTAGGGGAAAAAGGGAGAAGGATGGGAAAGATACAATTAATATTTAACATAATTATTATTTTTGAATAAATAAATACATCTAATAAATAAATACATATAAACATGAATAATAAATACATATATACGTAATGCTCCGTCTTATGCTCAAGAGCTCAAGTATTTATAAAATGCGAATTTTATTACGAGTTAGTTTTATTTTGCCTGCTGTTTTGATACATACATGAAATTAATCAAATCTCTACAAATTTGTTTTTAATGAATGTAGGTGTTTTGGATGCATGTAACTTATAAGTTAGATACATTTATATAAAATATCTCAATACAAACAAGGATATCGCGTCCATTAATCATACCACACAAAACTATTCTACGATGAAAATTACTCGTTACATCATCCTTAATCTTAAACCACTTATTATTTTCTTGAGAAGTACTTGTATGAAGTAATTAAAGTAATCAAACATCGTAACTTGTTTTGATTACAAATGAACACATACTTGTAATATAGAGAAATGGCAAATGATTAATATAACTTTACTATTTTGAAAATCTCCGGATGCCTCGGGAGAACCTGAACCCGAGCTGCCTCTTCTTTACGCCTGCAGGATCCTGCCGACCTGGCAGACCATCGATGACCATCTTACGGATGTACTCGGCGGAGCTGATGGGTGCGGGCCTGACGTGGAAGGAGGCGAAAGAGCTGGCTGGCATGGCGATAGTGTCTCCTGGAGGGATCTAGTGATGTCCACATGCTCCACTTAGGAGCGAACGTGGTGAAAGAAGAAGAAGATTTTGAACGTGAGTAAATACTTCAGTAAGAATCTCACTTACAATAATAAAAAAATTCTGCTAAAATGCTTACCTACTATTTTTCTTGATATTTTACAAAAATTATTTACATGTAAAGCTTAGCGCCTGTCACACCTGTTCTCCTCTATGGCTGCGAATCGTGGCACCTAACCAGGGCCCAAGATAGCAGACTACTGAGTTTTTAGAATAGGTGTCTTAAAAAAAATTTTAGGTGTGCGGTGGTTCGACTTTGTAAGGAACACAGAGGTGAGGCAACGGACACAGCAACCCTTGGTATATACTGCCATCCGGCGAAGGCGTTTCGGCTGGCTAGGCCATATACTACGTATGCCTACCGAGAGCCTTAACCGTGCTTGCCTATTTTACAAGGCATCAGGTTCTCGGCGTCCTGGTCGTCCACTTTTGACAATTCATCGGCAGTTTGCGTCAGAGCTGCGGGACGTGGACTTGACTTGAGAGGATGCACGGGAGCTGGCAGCCGATCGCTTGGCCTGGAGGCAGTTTAAGGAATCAATATGCTCCACATATGGAGCGGATATGGTATGATGATGATAAAAGCGTCGCGCCATTTTTAGTAATCTACCCAGTTTGCCTATTTACATTTGTGTAATGCAAGGATCTTAGGTTAAACATTATCTTTAGTTGTAAAGCACCCTTGAGGTGATTTTTCACAAAAATGGCGCTATATATGTAAGCCGATTATTATTATTTACATTTTAAATCTGATAAGTCTGATATTTTTCTTAGATCTGATAATTGGCAGATATGGATTTAAAATACTAGGTGTAATGGGGGAAGTTGTAATACGTCAAGTGGCCACTTAATCCTGCAACCGGTCATAAGTCGTTAGCCTTGTAAAAGCCTAGATATCTTTATTCCCTTCCAAACTTCTCGTCTCCGTTGAGATGTCAATTGTAAATTTACTACCATCAGTTATGTATGGTTTTTCCTTCATCATGTACACCAAGTATCTGTATTTACAATAATTTATTTCACAAAACCAAGATTATCTCTATTTTATTCGAATGCACCTCTATTATTATAAAAACAGTAGTATCTATAACACCAATAGCCTCGTGAAGCTTCTGCTTTGTACCAAGATAAAAGTGCTTTCCAATTAAATAAGCTTTTTTCTCCATCTTGGTGGTTTCCGTCGGTTTTTTGGTCAAATATTCATAACTTCAAAGAAATTAAAGGAATGTATTTTTTTCGTCGGTTTATCAGAAAAATCTTAAATATCGCCTCAAACAGGTGTTTGAGATTCTATTCCTGAGATTTTTTAATGATTTATAAATCCTACGTATTCGCTTCTGTAATAAAATTGCCAATTAAAAATAATGTAATCATGGCATCTTATGCAATTTAAATCACAAAAAATTTGCAACGTAAATTGATTTGAGTAAGTAGGTATTTCACTTACATTAGTAGACATGGGGTATTTCACTTACATCCATAATATGTAGATTGTACATGATAGGTAGTTTTAAAAAACAATTTTGATAAATATGGTTGTAATAAGAAAAGAATTTCTTTAGATGTATGGGCGTATTTCCCACACTCTCTTCAATATTGATTTACAACCCCTAAAGATGATAATTTACAACGGTAATTTTAAGTAGCCAAACCAAACTAATAAAGTTTTACGGCGCAGGCATTGTTTGATCCTAGGACCGTTAACAATGGAGATCGACAAGAACTTACCCTCCTTTCGTCATAACCTCTATTCTCTCTTTCTGCCTTCAGTATTCAGAATTTAGCATTTCTTCAAATAATTGTAAATCATGAAATATGGTAAGGACACCTTAAAAACAGATTCCAAAAAAAATACAAGATTAAGTATGTTTTTTAAACTTGACTACAGTTTTCATGACACAATCTCTTTATGTACGTGAACGTGTAAAAAAAACGTGTAAAATGATTTTCAATGAAAATTTATGTGGCTTATTGCTTTTCTTAGTTACATTTTATTTGTCAGAAGCTCTACTATTTAGCTGTAAACTATTACGTCAAAATGTTATATCTACTATATGTAATATAAAAGGCATTTTATTTTTTAAAACAAATTGTTATTGGAATAAAAACACCGTTTATTTTTCTAAAAAGCTTTCTGCCTTAGAAACACATTCTTCTCAGCCAAAAATGAAGGTTTCTCTACCACAGCATTATAGAATGAAGCTGGTTGCATCAGAAACCGCCTAATGTCCGCCTCGTAGAGTAACGGTAGCGCATTTGGATGCCGTGCATGGGTCGCGGTTTCGATTCCTATGGGGATCAACATGAAAATATTTATTAAATGTGATTTTCACACAAAAAGAATTTATTAATGATACTGGCATTGAACTGGCACTAAATTGTAAGACTGATTACTTTGTAACAAAGAACATGATCATTTTAAGTTACCAATTCAGTGCCTTATGCACCATTGGGTGCAATAAGAGAGAGTAGTAGCTTCAGACTCACTCTTCCCTCTTGTTTTCTTCATAGCGGTGCTCTCCCAGAGTTTTTTAAAGCGGCATGGGGCATGCGTTCTGTAAGGAAAATGATCAGGTTGAAACCAGAGCATTTCTTCATGTTTTAAGTTCGGTAGAGCTGCGTTGGAGAAAGATGGCCTCTGTCACTATCGGTTAATCTTGTTTTTCATGGCGATATGTAGCCCTCACTCTTAAAACATTGTTCTCGGTACTTAATAATCATTTATCATATTGAATAACTATTATCTATTCAAATTTTTTTGTCATTCCTCTATATTTGAATTCAATATATTTTTGAAAGGGTAGGAAATGGAACATAGGCTAAAAACGTATTTTTTTATGTTGCTAATTTTGGAATTTAACCCTTAAAACACGTTACAGTTAGCATTCTTTCACCACGCCCTTTGTCCAATACATAACAATAAAACATTGGGTAATAAAACGGCAATTTTATCTCCTACATATGTTAGAGATACAGTTATGTCAGCCGTGACAAAAGGTTGTTTCCTGCCTCTGTCACTTAAGTCATTATTCGTCGAACCCTTTCTCACATACGCATGTAAAGCTCAGGAAGATTGCACAACCTCCGTTGTAAATTACCGTAACTTAGACAACTGTCACATTTCTGGACGTGAACAGTTATGTTGTTATACTATAGCCTATGGATATTTGTGTTTTTTTACGAAGCATCTGTTTGTTTGTTCATCCATGTTTCTAAAGATTTTGACGATGAAAAGACAATGATATATTTACCGCTATAACAACTCGAAAAGGATTTTTCCAAGGGCGTGTTGTTAAATTCAACGGTTTTTTGTCAAAATATCTGCAAAGTGCAGTTTTTTTTTTTTAAATCAGTGGGTAAAACGGTTTTGTAGAAACTTTACAGTTATAATTCAGTTTAAATGTTTTTAAAAGAATAATCGGCGTATGTGCATGAGAAGGTGTATGAATGTAGAGGAAGCAAAGGAAGTCTGTCAGGACAGAGTGGTATGGCGTTCTATCCTCTCTGCCTACCCCTGCGGGGAAATGGCGTAATGGTTAGTTAGTTATTTAGTTAAAGAATATTTGTGGGTTTGGGACATCGAACAAGAATTTCAGAGAAGTGACATTCCATACTTAAAAAACACTACAGCGTCAAGGTGTCTATTTGCCCACAGTAGGCATCTACGTCACACAATTCGTGTATTGGCCCAAGTGCTGGAGCCTTTAAACGGTGGAATTTGATAGTGAACCCTAGGAAGCGTATATTTTTAGAAAATTAGTATGGAAACTCCCCTTCTAGTGAATTATTTTTTGAAGTTTTGTGATCATATGGTTAAATTTTCTTAACTCTCAGTTTTGACTTTTCAAAATAATTTATTTATTTTTATTTAAGAAATATTTCTTCGACAGGTCCAATTATGATATTAATACCTACGATCTTATATGTACTTACATTCTACTCGGAAGAGCCCAAGGAACAAAGTCACCAGGGGGTCAGCCGAGATGATGATGAAGAGATGAAGAGGGAGCGGCTTGGTCACTGAACTGTTCTCACTATCAGCGCCGCATCATACAGAGCAGCGAGTGAGACAGTCCACAACGAGTCATGCGGAGTAAGGCAGCACCATCGTCTTCAGTCATGAGAAATATGTACTAACAATTAAAAAAAGTCTAAATATGATCTTTATTCATTTTTTTTTTTTATTTTTTTTTTTTACTACTATATCAAATTCAGAAAGGTCTCTTACGATGGTTCGGTCATGTAGAACGAATGGATGATGAAAGAACGGATAAAATAATCTATGATTCGAGAGTGCCTGGATGTAGAAGTCGAGGAAGGCCGAGAAAGACATGGCACGATCAAGTAAAACAAGTGCTTGAAAGTGGGCATGTGAGAAGTCAGAATAATCGACGTGCGTGCATGAGAAGACGTATGAATGTGCAGGAAGCAAGAGAAGTATGCCAGGACAGAATGGTGTAGCGTTCTATCCTCTCTGCCTCTATCCTACCCCTTCAGAGAAATGGCGTGATGGTTAGTTAGTTAGTTAGTTATCTTTATTTTTTTTCTTTTACAAGGTATGAACACAACGTATGAACTGATTTTTTGTTTGTATTTATACAGTGACATAATAAACAAATAACATTAATAAAAATTAAACCAATTAAGTGTCTTTTGTAAGTGTAGGGATGTGTGTGTGTTTGTCAGGGTGAGTGGACGTGTGAAGATGTGTGGGTGTCTGTGGATATGGCAATTACATACATTATTCTCTCCTGCACAATAATAATAATAAATACATAATTAACAATTAATTCAAATAAACAACAAAATTTTTTCTTAATTGTTTCAATTACGTAAAACAAATATTGCAAAAACAATACGTGCCTAATAAGTATACCATATACTATTACTACTACTACTTTACCTTATCCGCACCCAATGGTACATAAGGCACTGCATCGGTACTCCATGTGCAGTGTATCTTGATCATTTGATCAGTCATACGCTTCAGTACCAGTCCGAGGTATCACACATGAAATATTAATATAAAATTCAAGTGTAAATAAATATTTCATGTTGACCCCCCCACGGGAATTGAATCCGCGACCACATGCACGGTAGCCAAATGCGCAACCACTATGATACGAGGCGGACAATGAGCATAATATATTCCTCTAATCAACATCTGCGGCAAGATTAGATAAGTCAAATCTATTGAGGCATTCTCAGTAAGTTGACTGAATCTGTGAATCAAAATACTATTCAACGAAATTGTGAAAGTGCTAGTAAAGAAATTTGATTGTTGGTTTTTGAGGATGGGTACGTCATGATTCTTGGCTGAGTCATCGGATGGGAAAAATATTTGCGCATCTGTGATTAGTGCTTAGAATTCGAAGAATACGTAACAGCTGACATGGATAGGATACTTCACGTTATAATACTTTTACATTATTTTTAAAATTTGTATATATTTTCTTTGGTACATTTTAGTTTCTGCATTAGCGGGTCTATTGCTTCGTAACAATTTCTTCAAACCAACCAAAATGTTTGTACTATATAGGCATCAAATTACAACTTAAATGAATAATTATTAGTTTGTGTAGGCAAAACATCCTAGGAAACAAGCTGACATTCTAACCCTAACAAGCTTCTACGCAATTATTCTTGGTTAGGTTAAAAATTATTATACTTTACCTAATGTAGTTTAAAACTATTTCAAGGTTAGTTCTCTGTCCTTAAATAACCCTGCAAAATAGTATGTCTGCTTCCTGTAAAATTTTAGTAGGGCACCAAGAAAAAAATCTTATTACAAAGTTTATTACAAGACTCTAGGTCAATACCCATTTACAAGGAGGCTCAATTTTGCTTGACAAAAAGGAAGTTTTATACCTTCGTGATTCATTTCGGCTCGCAAAAAAGCCTTCGCTTTCAATTCAACGGAATCGCGAAGCTCCTGAACAAAGTTAATAACCTTTAAAATAGGATAGTAATAAATTTGCAGAATAATTTAAAAGCACTTATGAACAAAGATAATTCATCCATACTATGATATAGCATGTTTGTAAACTTTTGTCACTTCAAACAATTATTACATATAGTGCTTTAGCACTACGATAAAAAAGTTATTTTAAAAAAGCGAATAGTTATACTAGCTCCACGGTTACGTCATCATCATCACATGTTTATTATACAAGTAGAAACTTTTTACGTAAAGCTCTCTATAGTATATTTAGCACTTATTCTATTGTTACTTGTAGGCGTTCTCATGCGGCTTGCCAAAAAAATTGTACTTTATCGTCGTACGTACTTTTATGCAAACGAATTTGCTTCGTCTTAATTTAACCTTAGTGCAATTTACCTAAAAGTATGTGATGTAATATCATGTTCTCAAAAAATCTTTATTTGTTTAATGAAAATTCACACATAAATAATCAAAGTTTTGTTTAATCCCGCAAATGTAGGTACTTAATACGCTCTCTATTATTACTTGGTTTAACCAACCAATTATTATTTAATCTTAAAACTACCCCTCACTTTCTTTAAGTACTTACCCGTGGTAACCTTAATTGTTTGCATTACTACTTATCCCATTGCACGGTGCTTGAATTTGTACACCTGTCGTTAATAGTTCTACTGAATAGTCTTCGGAGAGATCACATTTCGACAGCTTCAGGTAATCCACCCTCTACTTGCAAGAATTGATAAACTTTTCTCAACTCTTAAAAACTCCCGATTTTTACCGCTAAATCACTTATTAATTAACCATCTAATATTCTGTTAATTTCACCACATTTATAAACTGGTAGATTGCATTATTTAATAAATTTATAATTCTCTTGTGCAGCAAGAGTTACCGAATCCCCCTTTTCTTTTTTTTCTTTTTTTTTCTTTCCCATGGCTACGTCCTGTTGAAGGACACCGCCTTCTCCTGGAGCAACTTCCTCCACTGTCTTCTGTCCTGGCAGGCAGATGTCCAGTCCGCGATTCCTATTTTGGTTGCGTGTTTCCGGCGATTGTCCGGACCCTCCCAATTTTCTATACCTTAAAAATATACTTAAATAATAGTGTTTCAAATAATTATTAAAGAATAATAAGTGTTTTAAAATCTAACTTTACCGAAAGAATTTTATTCTGGTAACTCTGTTACCTTTTCACTATATTCGAGCCAATAAAAATCCAAAAATTAAATTACCGAAATAAATCTACCAAAAACTAACATTATTACCAGTTAACTAGTTTTTTTTCATTTATCTCATAGTTTAGAGAAAAAACTTATGATTATGTTACAAATGTACTTAAATTTGTCAAAATTACTGAACATCTCTACTAAGATATTATATTGTAGGTACGTATCACAATAGGTACGCCCAAACAAAGTACATTGATCTGCTGAGATCATGAACGTATCTTCCACAAACAATTACGTAATCTTCAAGAATCTACCTACGTTTATTGATCGATGCTCCATTACATTATGGAAAATAAAACATTTTCAGGCTGCCTAATAATCTAACAAACCCACAGTCAAAATCTATTGTAATTTTCTATACTTCATTCGCCTTATATCGAAACTTGGCATTATTATCACTAAATTATAAAATAAATAAAATGCCATTTCCGTTTACCATTTACTACTACTACTACTTTCCCTTATCCGCACCCAATGGTGCATAGGGCACTGCATTGGTACACCAAGTGCAGTGTATCTTGATCATTTTATTACATGAAGACAAGATGATCAGTCTTACGCTTCAGTACCATTTACCACTAAATAAAGGTTCAGGTTAAAACTTCCATCGTCATTTGTAATAAATTTTTTAGGTTTACCTATAAAAACGAACCTTTTAACTAATTGATAATTAATTTTTAAAAATTAATTCAAATTAAAAGCCTAGGTATTAAAAAGTTTACCAAAAACCATTGAATTTAAGACTATCTTTTACCACTGCCTGCAATTTTTTAAATTATTTTTATCCTACCTAATTAAATAATTCATATATAATTGATACTTTATTTTCCCACTCCAAGCCCAACAATACAAGAGGGCAACACCACAAAAAACATCCAAGCTAAAACAAATCATTTACATTCGATCATTAATTTGATGTTTATTATTTTTGGGAATTAAGCCTTAACCTTCGTTTTTCTGTACATCTTGTTCACGTGCTTCAGTATTTTCATAATATTAGTTAATTCTTTGTGTTATTTAATCACGTATTGAATATTACAATGCTTGGAGTATTCCAGGGTATAATACATCAATGTACATATTATACTAAGAGGGAGTTTCAAGCAAGGTTCATCGTTCCTCGCCTCGAATTTCAGTCGCAATTCAGTGACCTCTTATTTGGTTTTTTACTGCGCCTAGAATAGCCAAGGACAAGCGCTCGTACAATGATGATCCAAAGGAAGATGGGAATGTCTCTTCATTTTTTGTTATTAATGAGTTATGTATGTACGAGGTACATATTTACTTTGAATGTTTATGTATGTAATTTTTGATCAAGGTTGTTGTATTCAATATCAGGTGGAAAATTTATGAAATAAAAACTAGGTTCCTTATTTTAAGGGGAAAAATAATAAAATTAAAAAATTGTGTAAGTATAGCTTTTTTATTTAAATTATATTATATATTATAATAAATATATATTTGTAATAATTAATATTCATGTAGGTATACTTATTTTATTTATACGTTATATTTTATGTAAATAAGTACTAGCTATTATCTTTGTCTCGTTTTTTCTTTTTTTCCATCTCTTCAAATCAAATACATACACGAATTTTTAAAAATTATTAAACAATATTACCGCTTTTTGTGTTAATTGTCAAATAAAATACAAAGTAATGTGTTTTACCAGTTTTTGTTCATGTATATTCTTTATAGTGAATGCTTTACTAGAGTCGTTTTTTCTGGATCGCTGGATTTGGGCAGTCACTCCGACTCGTCGGCTCCCACTGCAATTGGGTCTAGCTGGAAAAATAAAATGAAATAAATACATTTTGTTTGCTATATTTAAATTTTATTCCCTAATGAAATTACAAAATGAAAAATGCCCTAACATTTTAGTAAAAATCTAAATAACGTTAACTTAACTATTTTTATTAAACATCCTCCACTTTTGCTAAATATTAAGTGCATTTAAGGAACACAAAATCAACATTTTGGGTGTGTTCAAATACTTGTACACAAATCTGGATTTATCCAAGACGAAAGTAGGTATTACTTTTATTTTTATATCCCTTACAGAGATGAAGTAGATTTTTTTTAAATTCAGGAATATGGATATTCGAGCGTTTACAGGGCGGCTTATGACCTGTCATTGGCTGAATGTTGAAGTACGTAAAATGTCCCCCCCACTTAACCCAGCCAATGGACAGGTCATTAGCCCTGTAAACCGCTCGAATTATTTATATTCCTGAATTTAAAAAAAAAACATTTATCTAGGGATATAAAAAATTAAATAAACACAAAATCGATTTTATCAAATTTTTATTTTGATCTAACAATTTTCTTATAATTTATTTTTGTTTAATTTAGTTGTATTCTTAAAATGTATCATATATTATCTTTGTAGAGTATATTAGTTTCACAGCAGTGAAAAATAAATAGGTAGCTGGCACTGATTATTAAAACGTTTAATATAATTTAATTTAATAAATAAAAAACTAGTAATTAAAACTTAATTTTTGAAATCTGTCATTCATCCTCTTTCTTATCCCTTTCCTTCCTTCCTCTGTTCCTTTTCCCGATATCATATTTAAGCATATTTTAAACTGCACACAAACTTGTTAATAATCCAATGCAATTTTAAGCTTTATCTCCCCACCAATACTCGGTACAATAAATGCTTATGGCTAATATAACTAAGGGTCGGTTGGAAGATATTGCTCAAAAGCAATAAGCCCGCCCTTGCACACTTGCTATGTAAATGTACATAAGGATTTTTAAATAAATAAATAAGTAATATTATTATGAAACGATGTATGTATTTTGTTCCGCGTTCTGCATAATAAAAAAAAATTAGTTAGGTTTCCTGCTTGTCCGTGCACTGGTGTTTTGTACCGCAATATAAGATTAATACTGAGCCTACATATTTCATCAAGATGATAATATTATTATGAAGCATTATTTATTAATCGAGCATATTTTTCTTGAACTTAGCAATTATTTTCAGTTATCTATTAATGTTCTGATGAGCTAAAATAATTTTAAAAAATTGTACCAAAAACATTTTTTTTATTAAAAAGTAAAATTTAACATGAAAACACCAATTTTAAACCATGAACGTGAAAATAACGGCAGTTTAAAAAAAAAAAAAACATCCTTTTACTACCCAGCAAAATGCCCCATGATGTCCTTTATTCCCGAATAAACATTTTACCGTTATATCAGCATCCCCTTACATAGGAACTCATTTACCCAAAAGCAGGTAGATCTATGTGTCCAGAATGTTCTATAATAATACAAACCTTTGATGTGGGTACCTACTTTATACAGGTAGCAGGTAAAACAGAAAGGTGTATTATTCACATTTTCTCCAGATTTATGGCATTCTAGCGGTATTTTGAAAATATCACTTTTGATTTTAAAATACCAATGATCATAAATGTAATGCAATATAATTTTTTCGTTATTTATGCATACTTTTATAAAGATGTCGACAAATAAATTTAACTAATTTTTTTTTTTTTAAGATTTGAAAAAATCATACATATTATTTCTAAATTTTCAGAAAAGCATAAAAGCATTGGGTTGTTCAATGGTAACTAACTAACCATCACAGCAAAGAGGATAAAACGCCATACCACTCTGTCCTGGCATACTTCTCTTGCTTCCTCCACATTCATTACATCTTCTCATGTCGATTATTCCGACTTCTCACATGTCCACTTTCAAGCACTTGTTTTCTTTGATCATGCCATGTCTTTCTCGGCCTTCCTCGACTTCTACATCCAGACACAAACGCATCATAGTTTATTTTATCAGTGCTTTCAACATCCCTTCGTTCTTCATGACCGAACCATCGTAAGAGACCTTTCTTCATTTTGTCGATATTGCTTATCTCAGCCTTGCATTCTGCTCTAATTTTGACATTAGTGCACCTATCACACATAGTTTTACCACACATTCGCTTGAGATAATCGCATTTCAACTGCATTCAATATACTTTCGTCCTTTTTTTTCCAACTCCATACTTCGCCAAATTCTTTTGCTAAAACATCTTTATTTTATTTTATTGAAACCAATAAAAATACCAATACCGCGTATTAGTTCTACTTTAAAAAAAACGTTTTTAAAAGATATGAATATAATCTCTCCGACAAAGAATTTCTTCGTTTGCTAAATTTGTAGGCATTTCTCGTCTCTGAAAATAGCATTCTCAATAAATCCCCTTGTCGCTTCTAATTAATAGACGTTGCAGCATGATTTTTCTACACATAGTAATTAGGTAAAGCAGAGATTACCACAATAAATAGAAAGTCACTTTATGAAACCAAAACAAAAAATTCTCGTATATAGGTAGATGCAGCAAGCATGTTCACGCGTTCTACTTATCTGTTGCAATTTTTTATGTTATGATAGTGCATTTACCTATGCGGGAGTGCGGACAGAAGGCAGTGGTTCTCGCTTTACCTGCTTTGGCAATACTCTTCCTCTTTCATTGCCAAGGTAAAACGGTCGCTATGCACTGTCGCGGTAGAGTGATAGTCGCTATGGACAATCACGCTTGGTAGAGTGGTCGACCGTAACCCGTAAATTTATCAAAAAATATATTAATTTACTAAGGCATACACAATTTAGTGTATGCTATACGAGTTTAAGTATTTTTTTATTTTTAAAATCTATGTAAAATATCCACCTCTATCAACCTGTTTAAATTTTAGTCTTGCATATATCAATTGATATTAAAATGTTAAAAAATATTTTCAATAAGTTTAATGATTAATTAAAAAATTAAACCTCAAATTGATATTATTGACAAATCAGAACACACAGTAATCTTACTATGCAAAACGAATCAAGCGGTGATTGAGGGGATTTTTTATAAAAATGGCCTAATTAAATAATCCAATAAAAATTTAATAAGCCATATTTATCGATAATGGGTAAGATATCAATAATTGTTATAACATAATAATCAATTAAATAATTATAATAATGCTTGGAGGCAGTTTGTGGAATCCATATGCTCCACATAGGGAGTGGATTTGGTATGCGTTATAAAAACCAATAAAAATTAAATACCGATTATACCAATATTTTGAAAATCAAATATGTATGAACATTTTTTAAATTTTTTTATTCTTCGGTTAAATCATTTTATTTATGGTACATTTTTTATTATGAGTTACACGTTTTGATGATTGTGAATTTTTTTTAAAGGAGAAGTAAACTTAAATTCTAACCCCGTTTTTAAAAAAATAAAATAAATATAAGAATGTGCGACCCACAGTTTTAGGTGTCTCTCCCAGAAACTCGGAACGTAACGGGTCCTCCGCGGGGCCCCGTAACAGCAGAACAGACGTAACTCGGTTCGTTCACCCGAGCCCATTGAGCGCCGGCCCCGAGCCAGAGTAGAACCCAATATCCCTGGTCCGCCAGCCCGCCAGTCTTCGCTACTCAGTACTGTGCCGTGCCCCGACCAAGCCGCACCACCGAGCGTACCAGATACCTGTACACTGAATACATATCACAACCAGCAACGCTCTATTGCCGGAAGACAACCGCAGTCAATGAACTTGAAATTTTCCACTACCGCGCGCATAATACGACCGTGCACAATTTCGCGACGCTGTGCGACAATTGCTAATCGCTGTGACAGATAGTGAAACATTTTATCAAAAAGTGCTGTGTCTATAATTTATTTTAATTGGTGTTTTATGTGACCTTGCGGATTATTGTGATGCTGCATATAAACATAAGTGATACATGATGGTGAAGTAATAATTACTGTTGGTGCAATTTTAGTGCCTGTTTTATTTGGAATATTACCAATGCAATGGATTAATATCAAGATTGACAAACTGGATACTTGTCATGCTGCGTATTCCATTCAGTTGAATAATTTGTCCGATTAAGGTAAGATTACGAGAAGTTTGTTGTATTAAAAGTTGAAAAAATGTATGCAAACAGACATGTTTAAGTAAAACATAGTAATAATTACTTAAACTAGTAATTTATTTACTTATTCATCGAGTCTATCTATGCGTTTTCGGAATTTTCTGCTGCCATTCAAATATCTTGCATTTCTTTTGCTAGCTCAGGAACAACAGGGCGGTAAAGCAAGAAACCCAAGTGGATTATTCAATTTTAATATTCTTCTGGGGCTGACTTAACTTTAAGTTTAAGAAAAAGTTTTAAAACTCTGTCACTGTTGAGATAATACACACAATCACACAATTATTTATCCTGATAATTAAATACAATACTTGTATTTTACCTACAAACTTACGTTTACCAGAAGTTAAAGATGAGTTTTCTAATGAAAAAATATTTATTGTAAAATATTTATTTTACTATTGTGGCTTCAGTTTTTATTTAATTTGTTTACTGAGTCAACATTTTATAAAGGACAAAAGATTGGGTACATAAAAATTAATAATTTATTTTTGTTTATTTCTATGATTTTCTTTAATTAAATTTTTATGCAAACATAAAACATAAATTGGTCACGTGATCAGCTTACATGATGGGTGTATGTATTGAAAGTATGGCAAAGCCATTTCCATCAGTAAATTCGTGTCCCCATATCCTGCGAAGGGACATTAACATATTCCCAGAAATAATGCCCCAAGGTCGTGTGACTCCGATTTATTTTCAGGTCACGTATAATGCCTACTGAAGGCTGTAGAATATTTATTTTAAGCTTCAGTACTTCGAAAGAAAAGTATTAGTGAGGCATCTAATTAGAATCTCACAAATCGGTAAATAAGAAGTCAATGAGAAAAACATTTAAAATAAAAACTAATAGAGCTATTTATTAAACCATCACTGTCAAGGCATTATAATCAAAAGGTTATAATTATTATTTTCTAATTGTCACGTGCTATGTAAATCCACTATTGATTTTATATGTGACTATTTGACTTTGGGATTCCAGATTTAAAATATGTTTGATTTGGTACCAACATAGCTTGATTCCTCCTCCATCGACCTATTCTTTCTATTTTATATTTGACGTACAAAGTACAGAACCATTTTCATATCCATCGCTCCACATGTTTTTAAAAATGTTTACGTATCCTTTTATTAAACAAAAGCCTTATTATTTCGTTAACGTTGATCTATATTTATGTGCATTCATTTTAATAGTATCTGGCACACTTATTTGGTTGTAACAGAGTTAAGTACACAATACGTTTATTTAAAAAAAATATAATCAGATCGAATCAAATATTGAAATATAATATTTAATAACAATGGAGATATTTGAATTTATAATGGTGCGTTCAGCTTTTAAGTGGACAAATCTGGTGGCAATGTATTACATATAATTGATTACATAAATAAACATGTCATAACGACGTCAACACTTAAATATGTACCTACATCAAGTCAAAACCCTCTCTTCAATGCTATTGTTCACAAGATCGATTATCGCCTATCTCCTCGGCGTATTTTTGGCAATGACACTGAATGACTGAATGAGCAAGCAATATGTTTCATTGTCTGCTTATCTGGTATAAGAATTTTCCGCGTACGAGAACCCGCGGAAAAAGGTACCTGTAAAATGAAGCAATAATAATGATCATGGCTTGAAGTTCAAGTACTCTTTACCACGAGGTCTTCTATAATGGCGAATTACTAGCGCCTAGAAGCGTACTGAGTGCTCATTTGCTTCCTTACTCTGTGATATAACAATATTTTGGGGCCGTCAAACTCGTGAAAAGTCGGTCGTTGAACTGCGCTCGGTTCTGCCTGATACTGATTGCCAAACGAAATAAGACTTTATAGCCTTTTCCTTACAGACTATGTCTTCTCGCAACTGTTAACACTTTTCCAAATAAGACCCATGAGATGACGTGTTTGAGAATTGCGCATCTCGGATTATTTTTATGATTTTTTGCGCACCAAATAAAGTGAGTTGAATCACTCTGAATATTTTGGTTTTCACTAAACTTGATGTTTGCGTCATAACATTTAGAGATAAATAATTTCACCTTCCTACTTAATCATCATATTTACAGAATAAACAAAAAAATTCGAACCAAGAAAGTTAATGGCATTGTATACAATTTATTATTTCGTTTTTCGTCTGTTACAAACATTTTAATTATTCCGTTTTTAGTTTTCCTTGTCAATTTTTTAAAATTGATTTAACACACTTCTTTTCAATATGTTTTATAAACAATAAATATGATAATATGGTTTTTTATTAGTAAATCATACAAAAGCAACACGAAATAAATATGCATTGATTTATGTTTACTATTCTAGTAACCAAGCAATGATTCGGTTTCAACTAGTTTAAATATTAAATAAAATTAAACTGCTGTGGTTCACCGGTGGTTAAAATCGAAAACCATTATTTTGGTAATATCTAGATTTAGCCAGAAAAGGGAAGATTAGGTTTTGGCTGAAAATACTGTTTTGGTGGGATTACTAGGTACATTTAGATAGCTGTTAAAATTTTTTTTTTTAATATAAACTTATATAATATAAGGAACACCACATTGCATTACATCATAAATATAGTCGATATTGTATCAGTCAAATGATGCGCAAAAATCACGTTATCAGGATTTGTTTTCTATTTTTTCAATCAATAACTAAATGGAAAATACCTTCAACTGGCGGTGAAAGATGCTAAGGCGCCTTAATATTTTTTTATATAACCACGTAATATTTTGTAACCCTTAACCTTAACCTGCAGATATACACTTTTCAGAACGACAACAGGAAATCCTATTTTGTAAAAAAAAAATCGTGTTCATAAAGTAGGTATAAATGTGATATTGAGATGGATTAGCTTTACATCTAAACAATAAATGACTCGGGATGGACTTTGCATGGGATGTGATTTTTTTTAAACATATTTAGAAAAAACCAATTCATCAATTTCAATCAGTTTACCAATGACAAAGTATACCTATCTAAGTAAAAATTTTTAACCCAATGTAATTTTTTTCTTATATTTAATATGTCCTCCTGTTTTTCCATTTATTTGATTCAATTATTCTGTTGGAACTCTGTAATTGGCTTATGTAATGCATGCTTGACATTGTATTTTTCAAATGTATTGCTGTTGAGTTCCTAAATAATAAATTGATAAATAAATGAATAGCCTCAATATTGAACATATCATTTAGGTAGGTATATCGTTCGTATTTAAATGTTTTTTTTCAATTTTTTAATACTTTATTGTAGTAAATTTTATAATAGTTATATAATTTAATGTGCTCCCCTCATTTGCGGAAATGATGTGAGAATAATATAGTCAATGAACTAGTAAATTCTAAGTCCATTTATTTGTTTGTAAAGATGCTAGGTGACTCAAATCGTGCAAAAGCAAATTTTTGATCCAATGATTAGATTTAAAGTTTCCACACCACGGAGCAACCACTTGAATCAAACTTTAAAGCTAATTTACAGTCAACATTTCATATCGGATAACCGGGACTGGCAAGCGATCCCCATACACCGATAGCTGCAAATAAGGGAAAAGTAAAATCAACTTCTACTACGCATCCACATTCAACGATGCATAGGGCACTGCATTCATACACCAAGTGATGTGAATATTGATAATTTGTTATGTGAAGAGTCAGTCTTACGCTTTAGCGTCAATCCAATCTAAAAATAAATATTTGACTGAAATTCAATTTAATAATGACTGTTTGAATACATAATTAAATTAATACTATTTTTTTAATAGCGTCATTATGCATTATTACATAATATACATGTCGTAAAAAAAAATTGATGTACAAGCGGGAAACCAGAGAATTAAAATCATATTTGGAGTCGATTTTGTAGAACAAAATTTTTTTATTTGACCCATACTTTTCGAGAAAATTGAGTACGAAGTACTTTTTTTTTCGATATTTTTTAGCAAATTCTTATCAAATATAATTTATTTAGTCAAACTAATAGTATCTCCAAATTAAAAAAAAACGAAAGCAGCATTTTAATATGAATTTGTGCAATTTTAAATAATCTGCGGTACTAATGACGGATTTTATGGGAAAAAAAAAAAAGATTTTCTAGCTAAGATCAAAAAGTCATATTACACATTGGACTCTAAATAGGATCAAGATTCACCAGATTTCGGGTTGTACTACGAGTTTTGTTACACCATGTATAAGGTAAATGAATCAATAGTTGCCTGATGATTGATGATATCCTGATAATCGAAATATTCGCAATAAAAAAAAAAATGAAGTTTTTTTAAATACCTCATTTTCTTTGCCGTATTCTCGGGAACTTTAGAACCTCGTCCTCAGCATGCAGTGCCTCAGTGCGAACAGTCGGGTACATCAGCGGGCCTCGTGTACAGCGCGACCCGCCCGCGGCCACCAAACCAGTTGTCGCTAGAACAACGGTTCTTCCTCAGTCACCAACCTCCCGGGGTCTTCCTTGTTCCCTGTTGAGGAACGCGTCACATGTTAACAACGCATGTCTTGGAGCTAGCTTAATACAAAAAAGGATAACAGTTTGACTACAACTGATATGCAAATAAGATTTAGATTCAAACTTTTTATGCTGATATATGTTTTGTTGTAATAAGAAATATTAAGGAAAAACACCAAAACTTTATGTTAAAATATATAATTTTATAATACCTTCCTTATACTAGAAAATTGTCAATTGCAAAGGTACATAAGTTAAACGAGAACTTACTCTGTGGTGTATAATTTTTTTTTCGATTCGTTGATTTCAATATACAATATATTTATACCTTTATCACACAAACAAATTCGTTCAAAGATAAAAAATATATTAATTATTAATTATATATTAAAGAAGCAAAAGTACTGTACCGGGATAGAGTGTTGAGGCGTTATTTTCTTTCTGCCTACTCCTTCGGTGAAATGGCATGATGGTTAGTTAGTTGGTTATAATATAGTGCATTATCTACATATCCACGTTGATGGAAGGTAATTAGTAAATTTTCTGAAATTGTGCCTGGATGTAGAAGCCGAGGAAGGCATGGCGTGATTAAGTACGATAAGTACTTGAAAGTGGACATGTGAAAAGTCGGAATAATCGGCGTGTGTGCATGAGAAGATGTATGAATGTAGGCGAATGAAGTGTGTCAGGACAGAGTGGTATTGCGATCTATCCTCTATGTCTACCCCTTCAGAGACATGGCGTAATGTTTAGTTAGTTAGTTAGTTAGTTCGTAAATGGGGTTATTTTCTGGTACAAATTTTTTTCAGTTGATGTTTCTACGCATGCAATTGCTTTGATCATAGAGAACGTAGAAAACTTCCTACGACATTATTCTTCCTGTATGGCGCAGGAATTCATCTGTACAAAAATATCTAGTACCTCCTTCTGGCAGAGCCTTGGTGGGGGGGGTGCAGCAGGGGAGGCTGCCGAGGGGGGAATACTCTCCCCGCTTTACTCGTTTTCGGTGGTCAAAGGCCATTGAACTCAGTTGGACTCGATACATGCACTCGCGGAAAAGAACCATTCTTCTTTCGGTCGCTTCCATTGCCAAATAGACCTGTTCTCTAATAATAATATATATAAATAGTGCATCAAATCTATAAATTATTGTCATATTTTGTTTTGTCTTATGTAAGTTTACAGGGTCGTTTGGTTTTTCTGATACAACATTAATATTAGTTAAATTCCTTTTTATTTATTGATTTAAAGCGAAACCCTAAAAGGAAATTACAGATAAATGATTATCGAAAGAGGCCAAATTAGGTTTAGAACGCAGATCAACTTTCGCATGGAAACGAAGCGTAAAGTTAAAAAAAGAATGAAAGTAGACTAAATCCCACTTTATACGGGACAAAAAACTGTACAGTGTACAGTCTGTCATGTGCAGTTTGCAATCTGTCCCGTTCAAAGGGAAAACTGTATGAAATATTGAATGGTCGGCGCGACATTTGGCTGACCTGTCAGTTAATGTTTTTTATGTAAACGTTTTAGTAGACATTGATATATTGAATGGTTTTTAAAACGTTAATTTTTCACAGACAGACTGTACAGTTTTCTGAACGAGAAACTGCACAGTTTTTGGTCCCGTATAAAGCTGCGCATAAATGTTGTTAAAATACGATCTCTCAGGTGATGTGTGGTAAAACTATGTATGCTAGGTCGAAATGTCAAAATTAGAGTATAATGCAAGGCTGAGTATTTTAAGACGTTTCGGTCATGTGGACAGAATATTATGAACGATGAAAAAACGGCCATACGAATTTATGATACAAGTGTGCCTGGGCGTTGAAGTCGAGGAAGGCCGAGAAAGACATAGCTTGAAGTACAAAAAATATTTCAATAGTGGTCATATGAAAAGTCGGAATAATAATCGGCGTGCACGCATGATAAGATGTATGAATTCGAATGAAGCGAAAAGTGTACCAAGACAGAGTAGTGTGGCGTTCTATCTTGTCTACCTACCCCTTAGGTAAACGGGACAATGGTCAGTAATCATAAAATATAATGTGTAAAACAACAATCAGGGATTATTGGAATTATAATAACTAAGGGCACCAAGAATAATTCCTTTTGCAACCAATTTTGATGTAAAAGATCTATTATTTGAATTTAGCCTTGACTTAACTCTAACTTATTTTTGTGCAATCGGGCCTAACTAACCAAAGAACGACAGATTTTGAAAGAATCATTGTAGTGGTTCCTTGAACAATAATAATATTAGATAAACTATGAAGTATAAATATTATTTAGATCACCGAGTATAAATCCGTTTAAGTTAAGGATGTATTCATTCTTATAATAACGTGATTTTCTTAATTTAATTTTTTGCATTCTCAATGCAGTTATAACCCTACAATATATTATAATGAAATATCATTTTCAATGAAATTTCTTTGTCATGTTATACAGTAATGCAGTTATACATATTTGGGAATTTTTTTGTACCCTTTTCCATGGGTTCAAACGCAATCCATTACAGTTATTCAATAAGTCACCTGGTATTCAAGGTGCAACACTATTGATATAATCGGAAACAGATAGTGAACTTTAATATATAGGTCACCAGATGTGGAAAAATATAACATCATAATAGACCAGCTTATTGATTTTGATTGTATTTTTAAATCATGGAGTGCCGTACGCAAGTGTGTAGAAATTTGGGCAGCTTAGAAAGATTTTTAAACATTATTTTAGAAGATCTTTCTTATAAAGATAACGCTAGAAAACAATATTTATATCATAATCTATTTGTTTTAGGATTCTTATTAGTTTTTTTGAAGTGGTTAAATTATTGTATCTGGACATTATTTCCACTGATTCCACAGATCGCGCTGATTCCAATAAAATTAAGCAACCATCGTATTGGAGGACTAAATTATACACATATTATTGACTTTTCCATGCTGACATAACTTTAAATTAGAACTGAAACACCCGCATCGTATTTTCTTTTCTTCTCTAATCTACAAGTTCATTTACCCACACTATTTTATTTAGAAATGTAACGCATGTAATCTAACTGCCATATTTCATGTTCACTAACTAATTAACTTACCAACATGGTATCACAAAGGATAGAATGCTACATCACCCTATTTTCACTTCTACTACTACTTTCATTATCCACACCCAATGGTGCATAGGGCACTGCATTTAGTACACCAAGTGCGGTGTATCTTGCTCATTTTATTACATGAAGGTAAGGTGATCAGTCATACGCTTCAGTACCAGTCCAAGGTATCACACATGAAATAAGTTGACCCCCTGCGGAAATCGAACCCGCGACCTCACACACGGAAGATATAAAAGCGCGTGCAATTGTTTTTCAATTTTTATTTTGAGTGTCAACTACTTTGTACATGGGTACCTACTTATATGAATCTTTTACATTTTCAGCACAGTTTTAAGGGCGGTTTTTAATAAAAATAGCGCTTTAGAAATTATCCAATTATTATTATACCTACACAACACGTACAAACACATTGCTACCTATTATGAACCTAACGGTAGTTTCCCAAACAATAATTCATCATTCTAATATCCTTAACCATTGATCTGTGTCCTTTTGATAATACGCATAAGGTATTCCATTATACGCTGTTCTTTTTCTTTACTAGGCACCTGAATGCGGTTATACCACTTGTACTAGATCGATCCCCACAGCACTATTACCAGTATTATATGCTATTCGTCCTCAAAATGTGTTGACCGCCAGGAACTGAGCGATAATGAAAATAAGAGCATGTTCGTTATTTCTACTCGTGTTCTTCATTTTATTGGCTGCATTTCACTGGTAGTTTCTGTATCTGCGCCTATTGTGGAAAAGCAGGAAGACGAAAGGTCCCGTTACAATGCTTTACCTGTCTTTCTCTACCTGACCGGGCCCTTTAGCTACTTACTGTCAAATAATGGAAATAGAAAAGGAACATTTTTGTAATGATTAGGTATCTTTTGACTGGCTAAAAAATAGCAGTTAAAATATTTATTATCAGTGTTACATATTCCCGCTTATAAAAATCTCAAGTATAAAGGCTTTAGTCACTGAACGTTTTTTTTTACATACCTAATAAGTTTTTGGCAGGTGAAAACACGGTTTGTTAAATTGATTAATTAAAGTAAATTAATAGCAGCGAGAGAAAGCTTCAGTCGAAATTAACAGTACTCTAATTTGTCGACAAAATAGGATTCATAATTTAATAATAACTACAACATGATCATAATTTAATAATAACTACGATCAGCTACATCTACAGCTATAGGCAGGGTTTTAGTACTGATCGGTAATCAGCGCACAAAATTTGAAGAGCGCGCTTTTGCGGTTGCGGGCCCTGTGGCTTGGAATGCTCTCCCACCAGAAGTGCGCAACTGTGAGAGTGAAGTGATGTTTTCAAAAGAAACTTAAGACCTTTATGTTCTCTAAATCTTTTGATTAATTTTGATAATGGTATTTTCTACTTAGAAATTGAGTTTTCACTCACTTTAAATTTCCCGAGCCGTTAAATTCAATATTTGAAGCGCCCTTGAGGTATATTTATACGAAAACGACGCTATATAAATTATCCATAATAATAATAATAATAACATGATACGTGCAATCTTCTAATTCTTTATATTGTACCACAATACATTTTCTAGGTAAAATATTTACAGCTACCATTTTTAACACAATTTCCCATAGACGGGTTTTTTTCTATTTTTCTTTATACCTTGACCATATGCATTGTCATATTTGTAGCCAAAATTAATAGGCGATGTTCAAAAATGTCCTATTGACCGCTAGTTGAATGGGTATTTAGTAATAGAATGTGCATTATACGCTTGCACCTTTAAGAGAAGGGACTACAAAACGAACTGCATCTTTCATAATATCCCGCCAACTCTTTTCTTCTTAGGTCTTAAAACATCTGCCACTTCGGGCATGCTGCCATTTTAAGTTCAGCACAAATAATATGATTCCGTTGAGGTTTATCCTTTTCATATTTTTTGCTCTTGTTGAAGTGGGCATACAAGGGAATTTCTTGAAATTTAACAATCCTTTTACTTTTGAATCGTTGCAGCCGCAATTGAACATATGTATATATATATTTTTTTTAATAGTTTATTGCATTGCTGATTGATAGGAATAATAAGATAAATATAACATTAGCGTAATGGCTAAGACGCTGGACTGATTTTTCTCAAGCCTGGTTGTTTGTGACGTTTTTCCCCTCTGGAATTGGGCCTCCTGGCCTGTTGAAGTGGTTGAATAAATAAATAAATGAATAATAAAAAAAAATAATTTTAAAAACTGGATATCATCTTATCATACACCAATTTTTGCAAGAATTCACCTCAGGGTACATAGATAATAAAATATTGTATAAAATTTTTAGCAGCCAATCAAAAAGGTGAAGCAAATATTGAAGAAACAATAAGATTTTACTTTTAGTAAAAGCGTTTTGTTTTGCAGCTACAAAACGATTAGAGATCTATCTTCCTACTGGGTAAGAATATTAATTTATAATACATGGATGATTTTTGTTCGTATGAATGGAAAATAAAACATTATTGCAATTATTATTTCCGATATTTGCATAGGATGTATTTACATAACCGTTTTTTCCCTTTTTTGTAAAAGCAGGATCATCCATACGACTATTTATTTAAATATCCAAAAATATGTTTTCCACAACCTATGACTACACAGTAAACAGCACTTCATTATGTTGTTGAAGGAAAAGCTACAAAAGCTTAAATTAATCATAAATTCATAATTGACTGTACATTACATTAGATAAATAGACTATTTAGCAGCAAATTACAAACAGAATAATATGTTAGTTTACTCAAGATCAAAGTAGGACAGGGCGAAAATGTTGCTCGACGAGATCCCTTGAATAGTATATTCGCGTCCCTTCTAGGAACAAATGTGAAAAAATATCTTGTATTTAATTTTACCCTTTACGGGCGTGGCCACTTCCAAAGAAAGCCGAGTCCAGTGCGCTATACAATCTGGATATTTTAAAAGAATTCATTTCCAACGTTACCTCGGTATTGCGTTATGTCAAACTTTATGAAGGTATCAGGCCAAAAGTAGACAAGTGGGCGTCAATGTCCAAAAAACCTGACAGATTCCTAGTTTCAGACAAACCTGCTGCTAGCAATACCTGCTAGAACAGAAAGTGGTAGAAGAAAATGTTAGACTAAATTAATAAAAATAAAATAAAATAAAATAAGCTTACGTGTCGTACCTATAGAAGCTAATAGGGTTCTTCCCGATAGCATGAATATCCTTGAAAACAACTTTCCAATTTTTACAATTCCAACGATATATAACACAATGATCAAATATTTTGTTTTCATTTATAAATTTATGTTTTAAAAACACGAAATTGCGAGTGACTTTTAACGCCCGTTATTGGCTAATGACGTCATACCCGTCTACCGTGGAAGGCGTGAAATTCATTGCGTATTGAGCGCCTATATTGCTGTGACGTCACACCGCATGCGCGCTAAATGGAGGATTTTGCGAGCGATTTGAAAAAGCGCTTTTTCAAACCGCGCTAAAAAATTCATATGACATCGTAAAAAAATTTAAAAAATTCCCTTGATATTGTAATTTTTCAATCATTTTTTTAAAATAAAAAATAAAAAATCGGGAAGAACCCAATTATGTATTTTATATGATGTATCCGGGTAGAAAAAAATCATTATCAAGTTCATAAAATCCCCTTTAGAAATGTATAAAAGACATTCGTTAAGTTTGTGTTTCTTCCCCGGGGAATAAAGGAAAAGGTGAAAGCGCCACTCCCTTTCATTTTCCGCAGTGCGATGCACGAGTTTTTCACTACCTACCTCCATAGTAGGTGGTACAGGAGCTACACTTGTACCACGAGACTGTATAGGTCTGTTGTAGTAGTCTGTAGTCTGGGTAGTGCGACTGTGTGCACTTAGTGGAGCACTGTGGTGGGCTGGGGGTGAGAAAGGGAGTAACTACAGCAGCCGGTGTGTGGGTGTGTGTGGTTGGGTTCGTTGACCGACGCAGAGACTTACACATATAATGTATCCATAGTATTACGTACGGATAAGTTAAGTCGAAAACATTGACCCATACGCTTACGTAAAGTAGAAATTGGGCTAAAATAAAAAAAATAAAAATCTCGTATTACTGAAATGCTTCAGTAAAAAAATATATATGTTTTTCGGGAAGGGTGGGTAAAATTATATCAAAACTACCATATGCCGTAAGAATGCCAGATGAAGCATTACATCCGATAGATTAGTTACTTATTTTTTCAATTATTGCATATTTAGCTTTAAATGTTATCGGCCACAGATCTATTCCAATATTCCCAAAACATAAATATAAAAATTCACTTACCTACTTAGTATCGTATGCAACTATCCCTTTTTTTAAATTTATCGTTCAATCTATAAAATAATCATACTTAATACATGGTTTTATGAAAACGTGTTTTGTTACAATATTTTTGAAAAATAAAAGAAGTAATGTAATAATTTGAAACATTACTTGTGCAGTCAAATTATTATTAATATGTTATTAACTTTTATAAAAACATAATACGTATTGAGTATGTAATCTTACTTTTCTATTAAATGCGAACCAAATTAAATTTCAGATTAATTTCAACCATCAATTTTGGCTAAAACAATGTATATTGCTGCAACCAAAGTAATGAAGTCAATATTAAATGACAGCCAAGTGATATAGTGTGTTATGTAGATGAAGCTTTGTTCTTTGCAACCGGCACAATAGTTTCTGTGATATAATATTGTGGACATGTGAGTTGGTTGGTGAATTTAAGCTTCCACAACTAGGCGCCCATTGGGGTAGGTTCGGGTACAATAACCCCACGCAAAATTCGATACAATACGCCAGTCTGGCAAATCTAACTGAAAAGGGTTGCACGGAATAAAAATCAGATAAGGGGTAATTAGTTCGCCAGCCGTAAAAGTATTTTGCGTAAACAATCAATATTTTAATTTAAGAACTAGGTACCTATTAAAATAAGGCGTGGAAAAAAATATTATGCTTTTCTTCTAGAAATCTTAAAAATAAACACTCATTTTATTTTATTTATGCTACCATGCTACCATTATAAGCTGTTTTTTTTTCATCTCTTAATAATAATCGATACTTTTAGGCACGATTTCTAAAGTAGAATACTATATATACAAACCAACGTTATGTAAACATTTTTTTTAAATTAGCAATGAAATTAAAAAAGAATTGTATTTTTCAACTCTTAATAATAATCGATAATATTTTAGACACGATTTCTAAAGTTGAATACTATATCCAACCAACGTTATGTAAACATTTTTTTAAATTAGCAATGAAATTAAAGAAGAATTGGATTTTTCAACTCTTAACAATAATAATAATCGATAATTTTAGGCACGATTTCTAAAGTAGAATACTATATCAAAACCAATGTTATGTAAAAAAAAAAATTGCAATGAAATTGAAGAAGTATGGTATAAAAGCCGATAAAAAACATTTTGAGTGTGTCCAAATACTTGTTAAGATATCAATTGTAATTTGGCAAGATAATTATTTTAAAAAGTACAACCCACTAAACTGCATATTTGATATTTATTTATTTAGGGACATGAAGTCCATTTAAAATTTTCAAAATGTAACAGGAAGGGTAAAATAATATTAAAATACAAAAAAACTATCAACATTCTCAAGACAAGATTCGATCAATTAGGAACCCATGAAAATTTTGGCAAAACCAATTATATTCTATCATTGCGTAAAAATTTGCTTACATTTTTTGAGCTACTGACAGTAAAAAATATCTTCCGAATTTCAGATTATTGTTTAAACTTACTAAGCATAAAAACATAAAATAAAATAAACAATCTGCTGAAAGTGTTTCATGAATGGGGCTATTTGCCAGTATGGGAGCAATGCCTTCGTGGGATCGGGTGCTAGTGGGTGATATGGTGGTGTCGTGGGGGGTGTGGGTGGTGTATGGGGGTGTATGGGGGGCACGGAGCACGTGGAGCTGCATGCAGGGCAGGGAGACTTGCGATGTGGTAGGTTATGGTAAGCCTGCATTTGGCAGCGATTGCCAGTTCAGTATATTTCAGTTTTTTAAGCTTTTAACGACACATCTATTTGTGGCGTAATTCACAATAAAGAAATAACTTGATAAAGAAGTGCTTTTATATATGTAAATGGGCGCCTTGCGTTTACCAATACATTGAAATTCTTTCATTACAGTATTATTTTTAATTATGTATTGCAATTAAAAACATTTTTTTTTGGTTTTTGTTTTTTTTAAGTATGATATTTTCATGGATGACAGATTCTGATTTGATTGTGTTAAGAAAATACCAAATCAATCTGCAGTTTCGATAAAACATTAAAATATGCATATTTTATCACACTTGTATGACCGAACCATAATATTTCGATATATTATTCAACATTATGATGTATAATTTTGATGTATTTAGCTATCCACTCGGATACTATACTGTCAATACTATTCACAGTTTCACTGTGCACTTGCGAGTTATTATTTTTCCACAAAACTAGCGCCTTAGAAATTATCCAATTATTATTATTAAATTTAATTTAGACTACAAATATATGTAACGTACTATCCATTCGCGAAAGAACTCTTCATGGCATGAAAAGTAGAGCGAGATAGCTGAACGCGATTTCTAGTACAATCGGAAGAAATGGATAACACTCTTCTTGCGGGGGAGCGAGAGATGAATAAATTGTGCTTTTATCTTGAGCGAGACAAAAAATACAGACAAAGGCTAATGACCTCGCATAGATTCAGACTTGGATTTTGAATTTATTATTTTGTAAAGAATGATTTAAAACAGAAATATGAAATAAGATCGTTACTCGTTAACTAACCGCTAGTTTTCATCACTGGAAAAAGCTTTAAAAATTCGCATCCACACAAACAAAAATTCAATTTGGCATCAATCTGTATTTTTGTAATTCCACTATGAATCAATCTGAATTTATGTATGATGATGATTTCTTTTTTATTACTGAAAACCGTATTTAAAAAACACCCCTTAAAATCAACAATAAGTTTTTTTATTTATTTTGATTTATCATGTAACTGGGTAAATTGACTTTTTTCTCATTTGAAAATCGAAGATTTACGTTCGTTCGAGTAAAAAATGTTCCATAATCCGAGATTTTTTCATGCATAATGCTTAGCGCGTTGTCTTCACTAGTCGCGTATCGCGGCATCTCATTCCATCACGCGTCCTTGCCGTTACAACGGTAAATTGGAAAGTTCTCCGCCAGAAGGCGCTAAGCGCCGCTTTACTGAGAGATCCACCGATCGATAGTGTGCCTAACGGCCGCGGATCAAAACTTGTTCCAAATTTGTAATTTCAAAGATGTATTTTTAAATCTTAAACATCTTCGGAGTCAACAAAGTAAAGCTTAGGCAAGTTGTTCATACACTGAAATATTATAATCTGATAATAATACATAAATTATAATAATCAGGAAACGATGTATTAACATAAGCAGAGAAAACATAATATTAGGTATACATACATCGTATAAGCAATATGGAAAAAAACCAGTCCATTCCGGATAAAATCTCCAACATACAAAATATAAAACATATTAGGATTTACTAAAGCTTTCTAGGCGAAAGATTCTGAACCTTTGTTATTAAAAAATATTTCCTAATATTGGTTATTTATTGTTTGGAGTCATTTATTATAATTCAATGATTGTATTATTTTGAACTGTACATTATGGACTATGGCTAAAAACTCGGTAATAGGTATACGAATAACTAATTTATCCATAAGTGGCCACTTAACACAGTCAATAACTGGTCATAAGCACTGTAAGCGCGTAGACAGCCATATTCCCTTCCCGAAATTCTTCTCATTTGTTGAGAAAATATTAACAATTTGTTACGTGTACATCTGTTAATTCGAAAGATTTTCGTGTGTTGCGCCGCGAGTATTTCCTATCTTATTACATAATCAGTTGCCTTAGGTCAGGATAGACTGTCTGTGGTCTGGCCAAGTATCGACCATTTCTCCCACACCCTACTGCCTTCCAAGGGTTGAGAAAAACTATCACGGGGGAGCACTAAAGCCTCCAAAAGGCTCTACCGCCACAGAAACCGTATTACATAATATCATGTATATTGGCACTAGGCCATACAGTGGATACGTTCTTATATTTTTAAAGTGTCCTTTGATACTAAATTAAAAATAACTTGAAATTTATCATGGCCCTTAAGGTATTTACAAAAAACATTGTCATTAGTCAATATTTCTTACAGTTTGCGTACTTTGGCATTTTTCAATAAAAATCAAATGTTTATTTGTTTATTATGGTCCCTAACATTACATATCTTATTCATTACAGATGGTGTGTAAACTAATTTGTTATTCTCTACTAGGTGGCGTGTTGCGTGTTGCGTGTTGCGCACCTGTCTCAGAGAATATATATTGGTTATAAATTTATACTTAACGCAAATTGCGCGAATATAAATTAAATCAGTAGCAATTTTTTTTTCACGTATATCTTGTATTGTGTCATTGTAAGCTTTCATACCATAAGCTAAGAATAAGATATTGTATCCAACTTATTAATTGATTGATTGATAATCTTCTAACACATGGCTTTAAAATTTTTCTCTTCTAATAAATTACATTTCTCATTTAAATATTTACATTTCTGAATGTTTTTTTATGTACTTGTAGTTTCTTCCTAAAATAAAATAAAATGCAAATTTGCTTATCGCTTATTTTACATAACCTAATACAGAAAATTTTCTTTTTACTATACAGGGTGTAACAAAACTTGATGTACAATCCAGTGAATCTACATCATTTTTGGAGTCAATTTTGTAATTTATTTATTTTATTTGAACCTTACTTTTCGAGAAAAATGACTAAGAAGTGGATTTTTTTTTAAAAATATTTTTGCAAATTGCTATCAAATATCATGTATTTAGTAAAATTAATACTATCCATACTGAAAACAAATTAAAAAAACGCGTTTTAATAAGAATTTGAGAAATTTTACTTAACCGGCCATACTTATGAAAACTTTTTCAGAAGAAATTTTTTTTTTTTTAAGCTCAGATTAAAAGTCACATTACACAATCGTCTCCAAATACGATGTAGATTTCACAGTTTTCGGGTTGTACAACGAGTTTTGTCACACCATGTATAACAAAAGGCTACAAAATTTTGTGTGATACCTTGGACTGGTACTGATGCGTAAAACTTACCTTCATGTAATAAAATTATCAATATACACTGCTTTTAGTTTACCGTATAACTTTACCTTCATGTATCAATATCACTCAGTGCCCTATGCCCTACACACAACATTTTTGGGTGTGTTCAAATACTTGAATTCGAATTCCCAAAAATGTTGTATAAAAATCCTGTTCTAAATATAAGTAAATCTAAATTGCAGAGTCATCTGCAGGCGATTACTAGTAATTAATTAAACTCGGTCAGACACTTAATTGCAAAAATGAAGTAATTTGCTAGTAAATACTTCAATATCAATGCATAGATGGAGCTATTGTTTCGCGCTGGCGAAAGGTTTTCGATTCGTAACATAAATACAAAATCAAAAATGTTACCCGGTGTGGATATTCGCTAATAAGCGTTATGGGGGAATGTTGAAGTACGTAAAGTGGCACTTAACCCAGCCCAGCCAATGACAGGTCATAAGCCCTGTTAACGCTCGAATATCCATATTCCTGAATTTGAAAAAAATTCTACTTTATCTCTGTAGAGATATAAAATTTGGTCTATTTGGAAGGTGAAACGTTTTTTAAACCGTTTACGTTTACGTAAATGTTTCCTTTTTGCAGCTAATACTTTTAAACTAAAGAAAGTACGTGTATCCACGTAATATTTTTTTAAATCAAAATATTATAGTTATATTAAAATTGCTCAATACAAAATAGCAGGAACTCAAAACCATCGCCCTCGGAGTAATGTCCATTGCAGTCGGTCGTCGGACAGAAATAATGACTTGAATATTATCCAGCTTTGCGCAATACGTAAGTATCAGCACCTGGCGTGAGAACCTAAACACTAAAAACCATTTTTTAAGGGTAAAAGGTAAATAAGACCTTACTACTGAGTACTTCTTCTAGTACTGACCTGCGCAAAAATGCACTCGCGGAAGAGCGAGCGATTCATTTCCTATATATGCGTCACGTCGGCGAGAAAAGGACGGACGGTCTCGGATGCATCAGCCGCGTAAGTGCATGTAGGTCGGTCGGTAAAGGCGAGCGACTGTTTTACCCACATTTTAGGTTTAGTTACGATTTTGCCCGCCTTCAGTGATAAAGCGTTAGGAAAGGTCAGTGGCTCGTCGTTCTCCAGCAAATATGTACCCTGGCGGAGAAGCTGGGAAACTTCTGGATGTTCGGAATTTGAAAATGTTCAGTGCGCTTTTTCAGGCGTCGGTATAGAAACTGAAAATCGTACAAGCCGTTTCAGTAGATAGATAGAGATAGCAGTTAGTAATCGGATGCACGGGGGTATTAGGAGTACACATCCCTAATAGTATCGCGTGAACCGTACCTTTGTACGGACGTCAGATGCACCAGCTACTTCTGTCACCGTACAACGTACTTATTACTGTTTACGTCCTCGTTAACTCGCCGCGCTTTGGAAATTAAATTTTACGTTAGATAAAATTTTATTAAATCAAAAATTAATAATTATTTTGATTAAGTTCATAAATTTAAATTAAATTTTTATCCAATTAATTGAAATAACCATTAAGTAAATAAATTTCAAATTTTCTGATAGTATGAAAAATAATATTTAAAACTTTAAATATTCATTAAAAAAAAAAATTAAACACACTTGATCAGAATAACAATTACTGTGACTTTTTTTTAAATCCGCCGATTTCTGTTTTGAATCAAAACAAAAACTCTCTTTTAAGTGTAACATTTATTTTCTTTAAATTTCAAGTGAGCATTTCTTAAAACCAGTGAAATATAGACGACATCTTTGAAACTAAAGGACCTTGGTGAAATTTTCCAGCTACGCTTTTCAACACACCTACACTTTCAAGAAAATATATAGCGTTCAATACTAACAAACGGGAAAATTCAAAATGGCCTCCGTTGGTACTCTTCCGAAAATGCGCAATTAAATTTCTTACTCTTTATTGATATTATAAAAAACCTAGCAAAGGACAATTATAATATTCTTCCTCTTTAACACAGTAATAAAGAAATTGTTTTACTACTCGATCACGACTTGTGGCCGTAGGAAGTCGGGGGAAGCAATACTTCCGCAATAGGAAACTCACAAAGTAAGTAAATAAACTTGGCAATTTTTTTTTTTAATCTTATGGATAAAATATGTTTTTGCTTTATTACTTAAAATTATATTGTGTCTTCTTCTACGATATGGTGGCGAAATTTTCTAATTTTATTTTAGTTTGAAACTTATTGGTTTGTATAAGAAGTGGGAAAGGCCTTTACAATCTATGAAAATATATCGAAAATGTAATTCAAACTTTTAATTTTTTTAAAGAAATTTTTAGGGTTAAATTATTTTCAAATATTAATTTCAAAGCAAATTTTTGATCACCTTTTTTGAAAAGTCGGAATAATCGACGTGCGTGTATGAGAAGATGTACGAAAATGGAGGAAGCAAGGCCAGTACAGAGTACAGAGTGTGGCGTTCTATTCTCTCAGTCTACTCCTTCGGAGAAATGGCGTGATGGTTAGTTATCTAGTTATATAAAAAAAAACTTTTTTGTTTCACATTATAAATACTGGTGTTGAGCGAGCTTCATTTCTAATTATATAATAATAATTCCAAAATTTTAGGTTTTTTTGTCAATTAAGCGAATTAAAAAATGAAAATGTGGTTTTAAATCAAATTCAAAACACTGTATGTAAATTCTGTACAAGTATTTTACATAATATGTATGATAAACATTTTTTTTTCGTATCACAATGAATAATACCTCACTGGGCAAAATCGCGTAGAGATATTTATTTATTATATTACCATGTATTTCTATTCTTTCGACATCCGAAAGTAAATGGAATACAAATAATTTAATAATTGCACAAAACATGTTTGTATTTACGTAATTTTTTTGTATTATTTACTTTTCCTTAAAGTCAGTAACTATTTGACTACTTTAATTTATTTTTTTAATCCAACGATCTCTTGACATGCCATTACACTTGTATATTGTTAGGTAATTATTAATTATTGAAATCGACATTTGAGTCAATCATACACATTATTGTTAGTACGATATAATTAGACTGCAAGGTTACTCTAGCTATTCTGTCCCTTTTTACCAGCGCTTTTCCATTGCGGATATCGTCAGTTTTCCCTCTTTCCGCGTTGACCTTGCGAGTATTTGGCTTAGATTCGCTTAGGTTTAGAATTTTCCATCATCAGACGAACGCTCGGCGCCTTTTTGTGAGTTCGCAAGTGCACTATGCAAGCGCGAACACAGATGCACATAAACGACTGGTGTATGAAGGTGTGTGTGGATCGACTAAGTTTAGCTCTCTGCTGTAATCATTGCACTTGACATTGCAAGCAATAAACTATTGCGATGAAACATGCTCTGCTTAAACCAATTCATATGTAAATATGCAATGCGGAATTAATTCATATTTATCTACATAAGTTTGTAAGTACAACTACGATATATGTTTTCAGCAATATGCGACAGATTATAAAACAAATGTAATATGCATGATATGCTAAAGTAATGTTTTTTCAATATTAAACAATCCATGCAATACCTACGTATACCTAACACTTATCCCCGAAGTCGATTTCTTTCTTGATTTAAGAAAATATTTAAGAGTTTCTGTGATAGTAAACATATAACTTTAAAAACTATTTAAATAAATTTGTTTTTGACTCTTTGTTTTTAACTACTTTATTAAAATAAAACTCTCGCCCGGTTTCTTATTCAGGGGTACAATTGAAACAGAGACACGCGTTGTCTTGAATCCGATCGGGAGTTTAATTAATAAAAAGCAGTTAAAACAGAGAGCTTTATTTCAATAGTTTATAATTAATAACTACAAAGTGAGTGCTTCTAACATATATTTCACTTTACTTTATTTTTAAAATATTTACTTTTACAATTTTTATAAATAACATTTTCCAATAGTCTGTTTATTAAATAATCATATTGATTATGTTAATATATTTTTTTATAAAACCACTTACCGACTTTTCCATGTCTACCGGTTTCGAGACAACGTAACCCGTCTCTTCGTCAGAACGAACACAACTAAACAACCACTACATACCTTCACCATAGCAGATCCACAAAGATAAAAGATCGACGTGCTGATTAGACACATACTTTAATAAATTATTAATTCCTTGATCAATTGTTTAGTTATAAATCAGTAACCTTTGGTGGTGGGTAAAGTAAGGCATGTGTCTCATCAGCATGTCATTTTTGTTTTTTGCGAATCTGCTATTGTAAAGATGTGTAGTGGTATTTGCATGTTGGTTTAGTTGTGTTTGTCCTGATGAAGAGACGGGTTACGTTTCGAAACCGGTAGATATGGAAAAGTCGGTGAATGTTTTTTTTTACATATTTTTATTTACATAATATTAAAAATGTTAGACCACAAAGTTAATGCGTTTATTACCTATGTATATTTATTCAAAACATTAAATAATATGAAAAACTGTTTCGCAAGATAAGTTGGCT
>JAGVSP010000654.1:0-98852 GCA_022494985.1 Micrasema minimum
TTTTGGGAAAATTTGTATTTTTTGAGGGAAAACTTAAAAAAATTTTGTAATTTTTCAAATTTCCCGGGGGAAAAATTTTTTTCCCCGAATTATTTATAAAAAATTTTCTTCTCTTTTGTTTTCCTTTTATGGGGAATAAAAAAAATAAGGAAGGGACGGGAGGGGGAAAACTCGCCTTCCAATTTTTAAAAATGTTTTCAAACTTACCAGAACGTGACTAAAGGGAGCGGTTCGGTAAATTTTGGTTTCAAATCCCCCCCCCCAAAATTTTTTCCGCTTTCTCACGCCCATTTTTGTTCGGCCCGGGGGGGGGGGGGGGGGGGGGGGGGGGGGGGGGGGGGGGGGGGGGGGGGGGGGGGGGGGGGGGGGGGGGGGGGGGGGGGGGGGGGGGGGGGGGGGGGGGGGGGGGGGGGGGGGGGGGGGGGGGGGGGGGGGGGGGGGGGGGGGGGGGGGGGGGGGGTTTTAAATGGGGTTTTTAAAAGAAATAAAAAAAATTTTAAAACACTTATTCTCCCACAAAAGCTTTTCTGATTTTGGGGGAGGTATTCGCATCCATTCTTTCTAAAGCAAAACCAAATAAAAATATATGGTTTAACTTTAGAACACAAATTATTCTTTTTAAAAATTAAAAATAATAGTTTGAATAATTAACATGGGGGATGTTTTTCAGTTAGACCAATCAATATTCCACACAGTATTTTCCCGGCATTAATAGAGTCGGATGACAATTTGATACTTAAATCGTGGGACTTCCACAAGAATTGGAACCTAGAAAGTCGCCACTTCCCCCGCCCCACCCCGAATCAACCGTAGCGCAATACACCCCACAGTAGCTACTTTGTGATGCCATCGCGAACACAACCATGCTATATTATTTACAGTAAACTAACACGAATCAATGATTACTGCATTTTTATATAAAATTATTAATATCCTCGACAATGTTACAAGATATAAAAACATGTTTACTTTGAACCACAAATTGAGGTGTGGTCGAATTGTGAACTCATACAAGTGATATTCTAGAATCAATATAGAGACCAATTAGAAAAGACAATATTACAAGTAATAGTGCCAACCTACTATAATACATTGTTGCGAATAGTATACCAGCATATATCGTCTTTAGAGTTAATTGAAAATTACATTTTTTTTCATAAATTAACATTTTTGCACTCGTTAATTTCACTTTCACTTTGTAGCTCGTGTGCTGCTGCTGTCTCCCTTCTACTCGGACGCATCGGCCGATGGAGTGGAAGAGAGATAGATGCGTCACAAACCGAACGCTTAGGCCGATCGTGCCTCTCTATCGCTTGTTCCGCGCTCTCGCTTGCACACTCGGCTCAGGCGGAACGTGACAATGAGTCATGCTTTTTCGTGTGTGCAGCCGGCGTTCATCGATTTATTATCACGTCAAAAACCTTCAAATAAATACTTCATATTGACCCCCGACGGAATCGAACCTGCGACCTTTTTTTCATAGTAGCCAGCGCTATCAACTACACTTCGAGGCTGACACATATGCATCATAAGGTACGGAAAATTAATGGAAGGATGGGTGGATATAATATAAGGATAATGGTATTCATATAAAATACCGAGAGTCCGATAAAATAGTAGATACAAATGTGACATGAATGCAGTTTGTTCTGTGAAGCGAAGTATGATACTGTCGTGGGTTTATTAAGGAAAGGCGTGACCTTTTCAGGACAGGGATATAAACTATAAACTTACCCCTAAACACTAAGCCCGACCAGGTTTCGAACCCCAATACTTTACGTAGTCACTCATGTGTGAGATTCGCAGAAAGGACCTTTTCCGAAATGCCAACGGACTACGAAAGGACACAGCGTAGAAAATTAAATATATGTATTAATTTTGTTCAGGCGAGTAACTCTGATTTATTTATATGTAGTGAAAAAAAATCTTTTTTTCTTTTTTTTCACGGAAATTTGGGTATCTAAAAGTGCAGCATTAAACTTAATTTAAGTTTTCGCTATCGTTTGGAATTTAAATTCATTTTTAGGGGAATATAAATCAAAAAGAAAACAATATAACGTTTGTTGGTGGCAGAAAAATTAGCATCCAAGTAAAAAACTGCACTCAATTCAAGGTATAGAAGCAGGCAAAAATCAGTAATAATATTAATAAAACACAAAATATATCCTTAGGTATTGATTTTGATCAAGATACGGTCTCGCTTAAGTCGACAATTCAAAGTGAAAACCATGCATTTTTCTTCGAATTTATTTTATGTTAACTTTAAAATATTATATACCCTCGGAGAAAAATGCAAGATTTCATAAATCCCTACCAAAGATTGTTAAATGTGCATAAGGGACTGAATCTCCGTGAGATATCTCGAAAACATGCCTTACCTAGAAACAATAAGAATACAAGATTTTTTAATGTTACAATATAATTTTTTTAAGGAAATCATTGTAGGTTAAAGCTGTTTTCATATTCAGATTCACATATATGCACGTATACCAATTGATAGAAAAATACACATGTAAGTATTCTGATGTATTGCTCCTATAATAGCGAAAGATAAAGTTGCCATGAGAGAACATAAATTATTTTATTTTAGATATTATTGATATCCCAACAGAGACAGAGAAACTCTGGAAACGAAGTTGGACTATCTAGGCGTTTACAGGGCTTATGACCTGTCATTGGCTGGGTTAAGTGGCCACTTGATGTTTTACAACATTCCCCATTCCGCCCATCATCCGATAACCATATATGACAAATTTTTGAAACTTAAGATTGTTAAGCATTTTTTGGCAATCAAACTTTATTGGTGTAGGTAAGGCTCTTTCCGAACTTAAATTGACAAGAAAAATGTATCCATTTGTTCCGTTACTAATAAAAAATGTCCCTACATTTTATGAGCTTTTCGTTAATTTTTTTAATATTTTAGAAATGCATTTGGCATTTTGTGGTCACGCAAATTTTTATGGCATTCAGAACAAAATTTAAAAATCAGAGCTCTTTTCAATATGGAATAAACGTGATTTAGATCCGTATTTCAAATCCATAAATTGCTTTCATTCTTATTTATCCCCTTACAATGTATTTAGAAACACCCATGTTTTCTTGTATTTATTGATATTTTCATTTCTAAAAAAAGTTTCTTGACTTTTTTACCAAAAATATAATTTATTATAAATAATGAGGGGGGTCCGGGCCCCACTTCAGGAGACGGCAAGCCTCTTATGGTTATGAATATGCCCTAATTTTCGATATTATGTTTTTATTACGTCAAAAGGGACTCTTTTCATGTTTCCTGAGGCGAAAATATGTTTTGTAGGAAGTGTCATCCTTGTCTTTATTCTAGTTTTTTGCACTCCATTGTGTTTTTTTTGCATTCATTTTTTGTGAGCGCAATCCTGTTATGTTTTGTCCTGGCTGAACCTACGAAAAAACCTTTTAAAATTGGATTAGCTATTATCGAACTTGTACGGTGTTTGTATTATGAATATTTTTTACGCATTGTGCAGCGTAAAAAAATGCTCTGAATATATTTGAAACGTCTTTATGTGACAGCCCGATTCTATTTTATAGGTCCGTTATTCCGTAAAAACAAGAATATTTCCTCTTTGGTAAAAAAGAGTCCGGTTTTTTCTGTGCTTTTTTCGGCGCTGGGTTGTGCTTGTAACTAATTTGGTGCTTTGTGTTGCGTGTTACATTTTTTATAGATAAAAGAAATAGACTCAGGCAGTTGGGATGACCCGCGTGACCTCGGGAGCTCCGTACATTATGGGTTCCAGTGAAGAAAACCAGCTTCTATAAAACCGTTACAGGCACCTTTATGTTCTCTAGACTTTATATCTTCAAGACCGTCAATACCACGCTGAAGACTAAAGTAATTCCTAATGAAAGGAGAAAAGAATCCTCGCATTGAATCGGACATTTTAACGGTTGAAACGTTATTTTAGAAACATTATTTTACCCAATACGTTTTTCTGTTATTACACAAATGGGAAACGCACATATGTATATAATATATCAACTGTGATACCCACATTTGAGATAAATCAACAAGATTTTTAAAGTTCACTCTAGTTTTACTGTTAATTCGTTTTGTTTCCTCGACACATCCTTGCCTATAACAAGATCAGTTCAATATGAATCATCTCCCGTTAAACTTTCCGTTTTAACCCTTACCCTCAAATACAATTGGTCTTAAAAAGCGAGTAGCACACGACAAGAATTCACCCAAAGTTCACTGGAAAAAGCTCCATAAAGGATGCTGTATTGTGGGTATTAACTTGTACCGTAACCCGTCCCTTTAAATTCTTAACCCGATACTTGAAGGGATGATATGATCCCTTTGGTAATAAACAGATGCGATAAAAAGAGTGTGTTTTTTATTAGGTTGTATGTTTAGCGTGTGCCAGAACTATTGCTGGGTATGGATGCTGGAGACTAGGGAGTGCAACCCTTGCATGACAAGAATAGAGTTAAATTCAGTTTAGTCGAGTGCCATGGGTGACATTTAACCCCGTAACGGGTAAACCTGTACTTGATCTCCCTAATCTTTATAAATATTTCGTTCTAAATTAAAAATGTTATGTTATATGAAACAATGTGATTTTATTGACATTTAAAATAATATTTAATTATTTTAAATAAGTTTCTTTTAGATGAAAGTACTGATAAAAGCTCATTCGCTCCACATGACCAAACCATCGTAAAAGCCCTTTCTTTATTTTGTCGATAATGCTTATCTCAGCCTTGCACTCTGCTCTAATTTCGACATTTGTACACCTATCATACATAGTCTTACCACACATTCACCTGAGAAATCGCATTTCGACAGCATTCCGTCTACTTGCATCCTTCTTTTTCCAACACCACGCTTCACTACCATACATAAGGGTTGGTACCAGAACTCCGTTGTGTACTGCCAATTTTGCTTCCTTCGATAAGTTCTTATTTGCCACAATCGATTATGGTATATGTACCTACCCTACATACTATCTACCAACATACCTACATCCTTATAAAATATATAATTAAATTGTTCATCTCACAATAATAACGGATACACTGTCTAAATCTTGTCATTGTATTTGGCGTTAAATCTCAAAAAAATAAACTAAAACACTCTCATAAAAGCACATCAATACAAATCAGGTTTGTGAAGGGGTATTTTTTTACTTTAAGCACCCCTTTTTTCCAAATATGACGTTAGACACCTTTAACCCTGACATAACTGGTTGTGGATCTTCTTAACAAATAGTTACTCATCCGTTACCTGTTCTGTAACAGTTAGTTAAAGTTACCAGCGAGCTCTTTACCACTTTTGCTCTTACTATTAATTATTCCTGGTTAGCGTATGTCTAATCTTTGACCGAATAACCTTTAGTATATTTTAGGATGCTGAGGTGATGTTATTTAATAGGTCTTTATATTTTAAAGGATTTGACATTACCCCGTAGATATTATAAAATATGCCACACGGAGAAAAGCAGGATCATTATTCCTTTTGATTTTTATTTTGCTTGTTAGAATATTTTTGTGTTTATATAATTATGTGTAATATGTTATAATACAAGTTATTATTTTAAGGCCCAAGATGAGTTTTATTAACTCACGGGAAATACATTTTAAAATTATTTGATATCAATAAAATAATCCCATTAAAAAAGGATCGCCGTAAATATTGAAAACGCAATGCAATTCTTAGGCTGACGGTTCGAAATTATGGATTTTGAAATGCGATCTCTCCGGCGAATATGTGGTAAAACGATGTATGATAGGTGCACTACTCGTAATGTTGAAATTAGAGCAGAATGAGCATTATATATAAAATTAAAAATGGTCTTTTACGATGGTTCAGTTATGTAGAGCAAATGAATGATGAAAGAACTACTAAAATAATCTATGAAGCTAGTGTGTTTGGGCGTAGAAGTTGACGAAGGCCGAGAAAAACCTGCATGCAATGTGGTCATTTGAAAAGAGGGAATAATCGGCGTGCCTGCATGGGAAGATGTATAAAATTTGGAGGAAGCGAGGGAAAAGTGCCTGGACAGAGCGGTGTGGCGTTCTATCATCTCTGCCTACCCTTTTGGAGACATCTAATTTTATCCCACATTCATTATGGGATGAATAAAATTATTGTCGCATCGACTGTTCTCACTGATAAATTAAGCCATTTTTACTTTCGTTAATCATCTTTCACCTTTTAGATATTGTAATTACAGCTAAGTGTGAGCAATAGTCTAATAATTCTGAATATAAAAATGGGATTATCCAATATGTCAGTACGCGAAACATTCATTAAGCATTTGAAGTACCTATTACTGTCGTACCGTATTGGGTAAAATTGGGGTAAATTAATGTACCTGATGTGAAGGCCTAAACACCATTTAATTGATTTTTCATTGCCTCGATACAATGGTGTCCCGATAATGGCCCTAAACAGTGGTCACCCTACCTCCCCTGCGGGCAGCGCCCACCCCGGCACGTATTCAATATATTATATGACGTAATTAGGGCGAGGGTGACGGTCAGCGTAATCATTCACGGGACACTTCATTGTTCCGGTGACAGTTACGTCCTTTTACACCGCGGGTGGAATGTGGAGGAATCTCCGCAGGACCGGACTAGGGTTTAAAAAAATATTTTACCTGTTCGTAGTACTTACCTACACCGTTTTTTTTTTGCTTCTAGGTACTATTTAAAACCTGTTTCATTTCCATAAAATATATATTATGTAATCAAACCCGGAAAACGTTAGAGTTTCATAGAAGCTTTTTGAATCAATATAAAAAGAAACTACATCGAACATCCTGGATTGGCGCACACACGCCTGGAATGTTCCCGATATGAGAAGGCCGCCGCCGAAGCTTCTAGAAAAATGTGCCTTTTTATAAAATAATACATCATCAAGTAGATTCAATGCAGTCGAAATGCGATCTCTCAGGCGAATGTGTGGTAAAAATATGTATGATAGGTGCACTAATGTTGAAATTAGAGCAGAATGCAAAGCTAAGATAAGCATTATCGACAAAATTAAGAAAGGTCTTTTACGTAGAGCGAATGGATGGTGAAAGAACGACTAAAAAAATAAATGACGCGACTGTGCCTGGATGTAGAAGTCGAGGAAGGCCGGGAAAGACATGGCATGATCAAGTAACAAAATGCTTGAAAGTGGGCATGTGAGAAGTCGGAATAATCAACGTGCGTGCATGAGAAGAGGTATGAATGTAAAGGAAGCAAGAGAAGTATTCCAGGACAGAGTGGTGTGGCGTTCTATCCTCTCTGCCTACCCCTTCGGGGAAATGGCGTTGTGGTTAGTTAGTTAGTTAGTTTACATAATCAACTGACGCTGGGAGTAATTCAGTACAAGTCGCAGGATTCTGTCCCCTTTTTACATAAATAATACATGTTATTTAAACTTTTTTTCTGGGTTTAGTGTAAATATTTTTTTATTTAAAATCAATATAAAATTTATTTAAATTAAACAGAGATGAGGCAACGGACACAGCAACCCTTGGTATCTACTGTCATCCGGCGAAGGCGTTTCGGCTGGCTGGGCCATATACTACGTATGCCTCCCGAGAGCCTTAACCATGCTTGCCTATTTTACAAGGCATCAGGTTCTCGGCGTCCCGGTCGTCCACTGTTGACAATTCGTCGGCAGTTTGCGTCAGAGCTGCGGGACGTGGACTTGACTTGGGAGGATGCGCGGGAGCTGGCGGCCGATCGCTTGCCTGGAGGCAGTTTGTGGATTCCATATGCTCCACATAGGGAGCGGATATGGTATAATGAATAATGAATGATAAAAATTAAATAATGCTTTTTCTCCATCCTTGTTCCAGCCCTGTCTTTCCCTTCACTGACCAGTGGCGGTGTCCACATTTACAAAGTTAGCGGATAATGTGGCCGATAGGATAGTTAGTAGTTGGTCGCAGCGGGAGAGCGGTCACTCTATTATTAGGCCTCCTTCGGACTCTACACCCCGGACAAGTTGCCAAGGACCAAACACACAATTACCTATCCCCGTCTGGGGCCTAACAGCCTTAGGGACGAACTTCCGAATAATTTATTGGGATACGATTGTCTTAGCAACAATAAGAAGCGCATTTAATCGGAAATAAGGGTGTATGAAGCAGTTATCTTGCGTGAAATAAGAGTATTTTGAGTTTATCTGAATTTTTTTTTCGAAGTTATAAGATTTAAAAAACTTCCACGTTCCTTTCAAATTAGAATTTGAATGTACCGTCTTCTTTGTTTCTGTTGAGTATAATTTTTTTAGATTCTTTTAAAATTTCGCTGGTTATGGCGCATAAGGTAAAGAAAATGTCTTTAATTTTTTATGTGTTTTGGTGGTATCTACTATTAAAAATCCTGAAGGTATCTGCGTGTTACTAATTTCAATAAAATTGCGATTTGGCTTAAAATGGATCTTGACTTTTGCTTGATGTGTAACGAATTATAATAATGCTGCAAGGAAGCAATGGATGCCCTAATGCACCATTGGATGATAAGGATAGCGTTCTATCTTCTTGCCTAAATTATATATTGCAAATTTAGTTTTTTATAATATTGATTTTCAATTATTTTATTTTTAACCTTAACCTTTCAATTAACCTACTGTAATAAATTCGATTCTCTTCGATTCTTTGATCTATATCTTGATTTTTTTATCCTATGGATTTTAGCATAGACTATTACTCATAAAAAGCACGGCAAGTTGTTAAGTTACACTGTTTAACTCAAATAACGAAATTAATCATCTAGATTATGGTTCAAAAATAAGATTGGTTTTGTAAACTTATTGTAAACGGTCCAATGATTAAATTATGACCCGACCTTTACGTTCAATTTTTTTGTTTGTCGTTTAATCTTTAATTATCGAGTTTCAGTAATTTAAATACATTTGAGAATTAGAAGACTGAGTAAAAGAAACGTGCGAAGTCATTTTTTTATAAATCTTTGATGTCCTTTGCTTATTTACATTTATACATTTTACTCATGCACATTCGTATCATTAACGAGTGGAGGCTTTTTTTTTTGATCTGCTAATTTTTTAGTTATATGCTGAACTTAACCACTTTAGATGCAATTAGTAATATATTTAAAAAATCATTATCGGTCTTAAAAAATGTGATTTTTAACTTTTTGATCAGGAAAAGAACATGAATAACATGAAACATTTAAAAAATTTTAAATATATGTAATAATCAATGCTTATTCAGCATTGAACGTATCTGCATTGAAATTTATGATCGATGTGGAACTAAAAATGTCGTACTAGTGCTTTTCAAAAAGGAGAGCTAAACTCGCATTTATTAATGCAGTTTTGGGTAGATACCAAATCTTTATGTTTGGAAAGGCGAAGAATGAAGTTGGAAAAAAAAAGAAGGACGAAAGTTAATTGAATGCCGTTTACTCGAAATGCGTATCTCAGTCGAAGTGCTTATTTATAAACTGCTTTTTTTTCAAAAGAAATTCTATGCTTTTTGGATCTACATTCTTGGTCTTTGTCTGTCACGTTACTTGCAAAACAAATGTACATTCTTCCAACAGTGCACTATGTCCCTACATGATGAGGGTATTGTTACAATAACCAATGTCTTGTAATTATCAGCAGTCGCTCTCTCTTGCAACATGTGCTTATAACCGCTTGGGTCCTGACCAAAAAATACATATTTATAGCACTTTATTGTATATGCATACTTTCAAATATCTAATCACACTTAACCTTCATTGGTACTGTATTTAGCAATATCATATTTTTATCATCAAGTGTTTGATTACTAGTTTTGAAATGTTTCCTATTTCTAAAATTCTTACATTCGATTGATATCTTGCACTTAATGTAATACATACTAAATTGTGCACACTATCATTTGATTGATTAATAATGATAATAACATTGATTTTATCAATGTTATTATCATTATTTTCCCTGATACTCATAGGGAGCTTCAAAAACATTAAGTTTAAATTAAACCTATTAAAAAAACTTTTGGCTGTCTTTAAAGTCGATTTACGGACGATAATTTTACGTGATAACGTCATGAGAAAACATTGATAAAAAATAGCATACTTTTATGAATTGAATTGAATTATTTATTACTGAATTATCATTATTTTGCATAATACAAAAGCAGGAGTTAATTGAAAATTACTACTCGGACGCTCGGCCAATGGAGTGGAAGAGAGATAGATGCGTCACAAACCGAACGCTTAGGCCGATCGTGCCTCTCTATCGCTTGTTCCGCGCTCTCGCTTGCACACTCGGCTCAGGCGGAACGTGACAATGAGTCATGCTTTTTCGTGTGTGCAGCCGGCGGGCGTTCATCGATTTATTATATGTTATCACGTCAAAAACAAAATATTGATATTACAGTCAAACACAATATAAAAATACTGCGTTTACATTTCTATTTTAATAAAAGTTATAAAATTTCGTTTTTTCTAACTTCGGGTTTCAAGAGGTTACGTCTGTCCCGCATACGTCCTGCTGCAATCCGTTTATATTGTCAATCGATATGAGAAAAGTCACGTAAGATGAATTAAGGACAATAAATCCAAACTCCAACGTCACCGCAATTGTCGGACAAGACCGTAAATTCGCGTCGCTTTTGTCTAACGTGACGCTTACCAGTAAAACTAGCGCTAATTTTGCTGGTCGAGGTTGACGTTTATTGCTGGTCTAATTGTTTGTGAATGAATTGCAAGTACAATGTATGTATTGAATTATAAAGAACATAGAGGGGAATTATGCATAGGACAATACAATATACAGTACCCATAATAATATTTTGTACTTGGTTTTACAGCCACACTTAGGATCTATTGCCGCAGAACAGATTTTACTAAGCCAAATGACTTTGCAGTATCCTATTAACAAGTTGAATTGTTGTTTTTTCAGATTTTTTACTAAGCCAATGTGCAGTATAATAATTTGCAATTAAAATTGTTTATTTACCTTGTATGGAGTTTTCATTGACCCGTGTTAAAAATACAAATTGGTGTATCCGATTAAGTGTGCACCATTGGGTGCGGATAGGGGATAAGTAGAATAAGTAGTTAGTAAAAAATATGTAATATGTCTAAATATGTAGTTTTTTAATGATAGTTAAAAATCAAATATAAAGTAACACATTTTTAATTAGGATGTAGAAGTCGAGGAAGGCCGGGAAAGACATGGCATGATCAAGTACAACAAGCGCTTGAAGTTAGTGGGCATGTAAAAAGTCGGAATAAATCGATCGTGCGTGCTTGAGAAAATGTATGAATGTGGAGGAAGCAAGAGGAGTATGCCAGGACAGAGTGGTGTGGCGTTCTATCCCTCTCTGCCTACCCCTTCGGGGAAATAGCGTGATGGTTAGTTAGTTAGTTAGTTAAAATTATACGGCTGGGATTTTTCATTATAATGCGTTAATTACTTCAAACTTGAAATTTTGATAATTTCTCCATAATTTATAACTATGAATTACCATATTACCAATGATTAAAACAATCGCCCCTTACCATCAAATCGCGAATGAAAATGAATGAATGCACAAATTAACACTACATATTCCCAGAGACATAATACAAAAGTGTATAATCTTCCTGCATAATCATGGCGTCACGTGGGTGGTCTAATGATAATGAACCATTCTGAATGCTAAATACCGAATAACAACGTTAAACTGTTCAATTGGATGATAATGCAATAATAAAGTTATGCTCATTCCTCGAATTAGCTACATTATTATGTATTTACATACAAAGATACGTTCTTATACAAGACGGATGTTCAGAATAGCACAGGCTACGAAAAGGCTAAGGGTTAGAATCTCAATGTAGTTAAATCTGTGCTTGAGAGCCAATAAGCCTGATATTTCAAATCATCGCTTTTAGGAGACGCATTTTTAGTAGGAAAGAAAAAACTGTACAGTTTCTTGTGCAGTTTTCAAACTGTCCCGTATAAAGCGAAAGCTGTATGGAATATTGAATGGGCGGCGCGATGTTTGGTTTACCTGACAGTTAATGTTGTTTTTCTCATTTAAGCTTTTAAGTAAACATTGATATATATTGAATATTATTAAAAAAAACGTGAAAAACGCATTTACTAAATATATAAAAAACTTAAAAACCTATTTAGGGCCGGTTTTATGAACGTCCGTTAGTAACGTTTGATTTATCAATCGGGTAATATTCGATACAAAATGTATGGAAGAATTACCAACGGAAGTTTACAAAACCGGCCCTTAGCGTGTCTTATGACAGATTGTACAGTTTTCTGAACAAGAAACTGTACAGTTTTCGGTTCCTTGTGAAGTGCGCCTTACAACAATGTCAAATTAAAACATAGAAAAATAAAATTGCGGCTAATATGATTAAAATTCGTCAACTGAAATGATAATAATCAAATTTAAAAAAGTACGATTGATGAAAATGACGCTTTTTGGCTCACATTAATAAAATTGAACATAATTAATAATGTGTGTTTCTATAGATTATAAACGAAGAGAGATTTGAAAGAACTCCTCTCTTCTTCGAAATTTAAGAAAAAGACATGACAAATGACAAATATCTTTATTTTTACTGCACTCAATTTTAACAGAGTAGGTACCTATTTATTAAATACATAATGTACTACCTATGTACTGTACTCGTACCTACATTACTCTTATACATAATCCCAATTTCATAAAAATATTCGTCATAAGGTAAGAACATTACCATACTAAATATAGATTTTGAAAAATTCTGGCTATATTTTTTAATATCATTGATTAGGTAGGTACATATTTATGTACTTGCTATCGATATCTTCTCCAAAAACACCCACTTAAAACTTGAATACAGTGCAGATAATGTAAAACACTACCTATTCTAATATTTTTTTCAATAAACAATTTCAAACTGCATTACCAGGGAATAAATCGTTTAAACGTGGTTTAAAAAAAAATCTTAGAACTTCTGAAATTTATCAGCTTTGTCATGGTCGTCAAAAAATATATGTGTTAGTCAGGTTGACCATAACGTTTACTACGATATGGACATACAACGGGGGGAAAATAAACTACGATATGGGACATACAAGTGACTTTTGATAACATTAGTAATATTTAAGCATGATGTTAAAAAAAACTAACCAACTAACCATCCGTTCATTTCCTAGTAGGGGTAGGCAGAGAGGACAGAACGCCATACCACTCTGTCCTGACATACTTCCTTTGCTTCCTCTACATTCATACATCTTCTCATTCTATGCATGCGCGATGTTAAAATTTAAGCTAATATAACTAATTTACTTCAATTTGTTAATAATAATATTTTTTATTACCAAAAACTTACAGTGCTTTTCAGGAAATCTTGGAGGAAAAAGGATTGTTTGAGAAAATTGAACCTGCAAAAAACATTCAAATCTTTATTTTACTACGAAAAATAATTTTGTGTTATTTTTATTTTATTTTTTAAATCATTCTCATTTTGCAAGTATTTTTTTTCTCAGAAGGGAGGAACATCCCGTAAACGCGGAACGTCTGGTCACCGTGTGTGGGAGATAACCCCTTAAGGCAGAATGTTATTGTTGCCACTTTTATGACGTTGATTTGGCATCGAGAGTCGGGTAGATTTACGAGTTAAGGTGTCAGTCTTCGCTTTACGACTGTGCCTGATGCGATCGTAAAGCGAGGTGCATCGTGATTTATGTCCCTATCACCGCGCGCATGCGCAATCCCGCTTCACTCATCTCACCTGACGCACGGCCGTTATTGACAGCTCTTGGCTGAGGAATGACAGGTGAGAGACGAAACTGATTCATGGTCACCCTTTCGCATGAGAACATATTATAGGAATTGTATGGTCAGGCATATTAGTAGACGAATGCTTAAAAATAAAAGGAAAATGTGATGAAACCTCGAATGACATGTTTTTTATTTAGGTCTAAACGTCGAAAAATGCAAATTTTAGCAGGACGCCGCAATTAAAAGCTTGTACAACTGATAAAAATTAAAATTAAGATATTTTGAGTATTAAGTAGTTTGTTGTTTGTCATTTATAAAGGCAGTAAATACAGAGTAAGTTGCGATCATGTTTTTCAAGAAAGCTCACAGGAAATTAAGCACTTATTGTCGGGAATCGCTAAAGCATCCTGTTGCTCGATCACAGATCACTACCGACTCGGTAATAAGCGACGTGATAACGATTTCTTACCCATGGATGTTTAACGTTTTCGCGATCACAATGGAACACGCGTTAAAAGTTATCGATCAGGATTATTAAACGAGCGCATACTAGTCGCGAGCCATTTCCCGAGATATATCTTATTCGCACATATATTCATTCAATCTTTATTATAATTTAGCCGGTTTTCGGCAAGCCAAATATTGAGAAAAGCAGTCGACATAATAAAAAATCCGACAAGCGCGTTGATTTAACGTTTGACGTACGGCCGCGATCAGCCGCGATATCGCGTGCATCGGCCCCGCTCGGCTCAGATCGGCTATGCTCGGCTATCGATACCACGGTATCGAACGAATGTCACTGTGATCGATCAAATCGTTAGGGCTAGCACGTGGTTAGCACGGTTTTAACTACGTCGATAGTTATCTGTGATTGAGCAACTGGCATCCAATAGCAACAGGATATAAAACAACAGTTTTTACCCACTATTTCATTAAAACATGAAGAATTCCGCTAGTGTAACGCTCTGTTACATACCGTTCCCAAAGGAACTTTTTACAATAGATCGTCATCTTCAGAGCATTTGGATTCCACAAACTGCATCCAAGCCAAGCGATCGGCGCCCAGTTCTCGTACACCATCCCAAGTCATGTCCACGTCCCGTAGTTCCGACGCAAACTGCTTACGGATTGTCAACATTGGACGTCCAGGGCGCCGAGAACCTGGTGCCTTGTAAAATCTTAAAGGTAAATAAAAAATATTTGGTACACTTCCACTTTTATTTATTTTGACCAGTTAGCGCTTTCACCTTAATTAGCCTCACGCTTTCACCTAATTTCACCTTAACTAATTAAATTGAACTTTAATTAGTTATATATTAAAAATTTAATCATGGAATTCCACCAAGTAATGTCAATAAAAAATTTAAATCAAATCTTAAAGGGTTTTAAAAAATCTACGTTACTTTGCGCCAGGCTATCTTAATTTTAACCAAGAAAAAAAAGTGTTTTTGTGTACTTTTCTGCATTGCCTAATTTACTGTGCTATCGCATCCCCTCTCCCCTTTTACCCCCCCTTCCCCTTCTCTAGGCCTGAGGAATTATGAACTGTTAGTCGGGAGTGGCTAGCGAAAATAAATCATAAAAGAATCTTCGCCATAAAACGTGGAATGAAACAAAGCGGGCCGGGTGATTTATTGCCAACTTAAGATAAAAAAAATGATAAAATAATCAGAAGTCTCCTGCGGGGGTTGGTAGCTCTGTCTGGATTCTGGAGGGGGGTGGACGAGGGTTGTTTGGTGACCACAAGACATTTTAGATAAAAAGTGCGTTGAGTTGCATGACAAATGTCCATATAACATACTGATATAATAATGTCTATGGTCTACAGTTTGCTCTTTAAGATTTTTCAGGAAATAAACAAAATAATAAAATCAACACCGTAATACATATTTTTTATCATAAATTATGAATTTACCTGTTTGTGACGGTGCATACATTAAAACTGCGTTGGTTTTAGAAAAGTTTGAAATGACTGGCTAAAATATTTGTTAGGATAAGTTAGTTTAGTTAAGTTTTTTTTTTTAAAATAGGAAACCACAATTTCGTTTTTTTAATTAATGAGTAAAAACAATGATAGCAAATATCCAAGAAATATCATGTAGAATATCATCAAAATTATATAAAAAAATTAATAAAAAACAATGATTACAAAATTCTTATTTTTTAAATCATAGAAAATATCATAAAAATTATCATTAAATTACAACAAAAAATTGTAAAAACAATGATAAATTATTGTCAACTTTTAGCAACCGTGGCTGCTGCGTCCGTTGCCACACTTTTGTATTCTTATGAGCTCTGATAAATTATCAGATAAAAACAGTTTTTTTCATATTGATTCATCGTTAACGTCACTGGCGTTGGCGCGCAGCGTTCTTAACGCCCTATTCTGATAATTCGTCGGCAGTTTACGTCAGAACAGTGGGACTTGGACCTGACTTTCTGGGAACTCGCGGCCAATCGCATAGCTTGGAGGCTGTTTGAGAAATCCATATGCTCCACATGTACACGATGATGGTGATGATTCATAGCCAAATTCCTCCCATGGTATGTTCACCAACATCAAAAATAGTTTTTATCTTTTTTTCTTATTTCTGGAAAGTTGATTTAAGGCTTTCTCAAGTGCTTACCCTTAACGGGTCGGGGGTTTAGAGGCCGAGGGAGGCCGGGCGAGGGCGGGTAGCTCTGGCCATGTGATAGACAAATGGCTTATTTATTCGACTTAGGAGATAAAATATTACCCATATCTGTATGATTTGTGGCTTGGCAGTAGATTACAGAGCGGCTGATAGCGACTATTGAGAACATGGGAATGATGTAGATTGAGATTTGTATTAAAATACTAAAATACGTTATATGGGATGATGTAGTGATGCATGAAATAGGTAGGTTCGTATTTTTTTAAATAATATATAGTCAAATACTTATCTATCCCTATAAAACACTGTAAACGAGATAAATATAAGCAGGCAATGGGTCTCTTTAGGCATTTATGTAGTGATGTCCACATGCTCAACATAGGAGCGAACGTGTCGAAAGGAGAAGATTATCAGCCTCACGCTTCACTGCTAGTCCAAGGTATCACACATTAAATAATAATGAGTTAACCTTAAATTTTGAGACAAATATTTAATTTTTATGGAATCGAGCCCGCGACCTCGTACACGGTAGCCCAACATAATAACCACAACACCACGAGGCTGACAAATCAACACTGCTTCATATTATACTACGACTACATTCCCTTGTCCTAATGGTGCATAGGGCACTGCATTGGAACACCAAGCGCAGAGTATCTTGATAATTTTTATTACATGAAGGTGAAATGATCATCTTATATTATAACTGTAAGGTAATTTCTGAGCCTATGAAGAATCCATAACTACGTTGGAATCTCTTATCAAGATAAGTAGGAATCTCTTATCAACAGAGCAATCCGCTTGCTGAATACGGCTTCTACGCAAAAGGTTGATGTGTTTACATTAGTTTTGAGAATAGGTGACTTAGAAGAATTTTAGGTGTGCGGTGGTTTGACTTTGTAAGGAACACAGAGGTGAGGAAACGGACACAGCCACCCTTGGTATCTACTGTCATCCGGCGAAGGCGTTTCGGCTGGCTGGGCCATATACTACGTATGCCTCCCGAGAGCCGCCACCATGCTTGCCTATTTTACAAGGCATCAGGTTCTCGGCGTCCTGGTCGTCCACTGTTGACAATTCGTCGGCGGTTTGCGTCAGAGCTGCTGACTTGGGAGGATGCACGGGAGCTGGCGGCCGATCGCTTGGCCTGGAGGCAGTTTGTGGATTCCATACGCTCCACATAGGAAGCGGATATGGTATGATGTTTTCATGTAGATAATATAGACAATTTATTGACTGTCTCCTTACGTATGCGATGGGTGTTTAGTCTAGATTTTTTTGCTTTATGTATTTTAAAAAATCCCAGTTCAGTAAATGAAGAATAAATAAAATTATTTTCGGTATAAACATAATTTATCTAATATTACAATATACCGAAACGTTCATAGACAGGTTGATAATAACCACTTAATCATATACAAACCATACAATACATTTTTATTAAACGCTATCAATATTAATTTAAACAATATATTTATAATAAAATGTATAAAAAATCATTTTGTATTTTTACGTATAGCTTCGTACTTAATAACATAACAACCCGTGATAAATGAAACGTCAAGAATAATAATATTTTATAATTTAACAACTACAACCTGACATTGGGGTCTATTCTGAGAAGACGATTTAATTTTATAGCGGTGTGTTTAATTTTAAATTTAACATACGTCTTCCCCTTATCCGCACCCAATGGTGCATAGGACACTGCATTGGTACACCAAATTCAGTGAATCTTGATAATTTGTTACGTGAAGGCAAGATGATCAGTCTCACGCTTCAGCGCCAGTCCAAGTTATCACATATGAAATATTTTTGACGGAAAAAATTGTAATTTTCAATTAACTCCTGCTTTGTATTATACAAAATAATGATAATTTAATAATAATAATTCAATTCAATTCATAAAAGTATGCTATTTTTCATCAATGTTTTCTTATGACGTTATCACGTAAAATTATCGTCCGTAAACCGACTTTACAGACAGCCAAAAGTTTTTTTTTTAAAGTAACGATCCTTATTTAAAGTTAACAATTTTAACACGTGTTAGAGAATAGGCACCCGGGAACGAAAGAAAGAAAATATAACATTTCTTCATCGATTAATCAAAATCGGAACTCATTCATGTTTTGACGTTTAATTGTGTGATATAAATTGCGTTTTACGTAGTCTCGTGGTCTGGTATAACCGTCTTGGACCTTCGTCTTGGCCAGTGAATCACTGCCACAAATAATTTAAAAATAAGTATAGGTACGTAATATATAATATATATTATCCTAGATACCTTGTTGAAAAGACTAAAATAAAAATATCTAAAAATAACACATTGCAATTGGATATCTCTACAGCGACGAGAAGTTTGGAGGGGAATGTGGATATCTAGGCGTTTACAGGGCTTATAACCTGTCATTGGCTGGGTTTAAGTGGTTACTTGATGGAGTACAAAAAAAAAAATATCAAATACCGTTACAGAAAAAAAAATCTTTACAATTTAGCAACGTCTCAGCATATTTTCTACCACCGACGGGTCAGTAAATACCGGATCTGCAAAAAATACCGGAATGACAGACAACTGACCACTGACTATTTAACTCGCGATGGTCAGTTACTGACCTCTGTCAAAAATAGGGTTGGTGTCAGAAATCAGCAAATTCACCCTACTTTTATATTAACTTTAAAAACTTGTACAAATATCACTGAATGGGCTTGTAAAACAACATTTTCTGTAAATGTAGAAAAATAAAAGAAAAAATCACAAAACAATCAGTGCCATCCGTTTGTAAATCGGATCATTAATAAGCGAGATATAATCATTTATAGTTTTAATTCCGAATACGATCGGTGACGTCACCGATCGCGTTTCATACTAAATCCTTACCAAAGTTTGAATGATTGTATCTCGCTTATTGATAATCCGATACAAACGGATTGCACTGATGGTTTTATGATTTTTCGTTTCATTTTTATGCGTTCACAAAAAAAAATGGTTTACAAGGCCTTTGCATTATACAGGGTGTAACAAAAAACTCGTAGTAGGTACAACCCGAAACTGGTGAACCTACACCGTATTTGGACATTTGGAGACGATTGTGTAGCAAGACTTTTTAATCTGAGCTTGAAAAAAAAAAATTTTTTTTTCTCACAAAAGTTTTCATAAGTATGGCAGATTAAGTAAAATTGCCGAAGTTCTTTTTAAAACGCGTTTTTAAATTTTGTTTTCCGGATGGATGGTATTAATTTGACCAAATACATGATATTGATAACAATTTGCAAAAAAAAAATCGAAAAAAAAAAAACAACTTCGTACTCAATTTTGTCGAAAACTATGCGTCGAATCAAAAAAAATCTTCCACAAAATTGGCTTCAAATATGATGTAGATTCACTGGTTTTCCGCTTGAACATCGAGTTTTGTTACACCCTGTATAAACAACTAATAATTCTTTCTTACAAAAAAAATAAATAAATAATATGAAACTAGTTCCTCATTAGGTATAAGAATGCACACGGCAACAAAGTGACCTACTCGAGTCAACCAAACCCAATCTCACCCTAATTACCTCCCTCAAAAACGCTTCCCTATTCAATATTCCACCCTTCCGAATTAATTATTTTATGACGTGGCGAAGTAATGACGCGGCGATCACGTGATCGGGATGCTGGGTAGTATTGTAATAAATGTATATATCGTTGTTACTGTTATCTCAGATCTGCCCTTATCCCTAGCAGTTTACAACTGTGGAGATAAGATCTGCGCATGCGCTCGTGGTGCGCCACAATGCCACCACTACTGCACTGGTATTATGCGGTAATATGACGATTTGGAAATGATCCCGCAGAAGACTTAAAGTAAAAAAATTGTTTTGTTCTGAGACTGATTTTTCTTTTTTTTTCTAAAATACCAATAAACAAAAAGTAGCTGTATGTACATTTGCTGTTTAAGATTATTAGAAATTATCCCGCTGAAGCTTTAAAGCAATAAAAGGCTATGTTCTGAGACTGATTTACTTTTTTTTTACTTCAAAATCTGATTGCTTAAATTTAAAAAAAAAAAGTAATACTATCATATAGGTATAAATCTTCACTATTTTCTTTCTTTCGATTCAAATTATTTGTTTTAATTTCTTTTTTTGGTATAAAAATAAGTTTTTCTTCAAACCGTTTTTTTGTGGTGAAGTAGTATTAATTTGGCCTTTGATTTCATAAAAAAAAACATTAAATCATTTTTTAAAAAGAATATTACTGATCTACCTATAAGCTATAAACAATATTTTTTCCCTCATATTTTTGTACACTGAAATTTTCCAAGTTCTTTCATTTCAACGAACATTACCTTCTTCCATACGGATGTCTTTGTTTTACGAAAACAACAAAAAATGTTTTTTATTTTTTATTTTCAGTCCCAGAACTTTCTCGTCATACTTCATACGAAAATAATGAAACAGTTACCTCTAGATAAGGAGATTTGGTCTCCGGCGGGTTCACATTACACTGAGACCGATCTGATATGGAAATTTCGTGCAATATGAGTCTTCGCTGGAGCTTGTGGCCTTTCATTCGGTCAGATTAATGCGGGAGATTTCGCATCGAGATAACAACTGAGTAGAAATGAAATACTCCAATTGAAAAAACATCCCCTTATATTTGCATCTGTAGTTTGTGAAGTATTTATTTTATTTGTATGAAAAAAGTGGTTTACTAAATTAAAATCCACATATAGACTACTTACTCCTCATCTTTATGAAGGATAGCTAAAAAAATTACAAATTTGGCAAAACAAAGCTATGCGGATCATATTGAAGTGCAGTAGAAAAACAAACATCAAAAAAATGATTAAACTTTTGAATATAATGTCAGTAGACCAAAGAATTAAATAATATAATGTTTCTAATGAAATTTATAAAATTGTTGAAGGGAAAGTTCCAAGATATTTACAAAACAAATTGAAAAAACAATTACTTTTTTCATAAATATGCAACAAGCAACAAGAGGTTTAAAAAATATAAGATTAGAAAAGAAAAGAAAAAAACTATGTCACAGAATTGTCTAATGTATAAGGGCATTAAAATGTATGAGGATAATCCAGATGAAATAAGAAATGAACAAAATGTAAAGTTTTTTAGGGTTAAATGTAAAAAAATATATGTGTGAAAAATATTAGTGTAGGTATTATATTATAGCTAAATTGAAAAATGTATAATGGTAGTGTGGCGGGAACAATGACGTCACGCGCACGAAGATGACGACTGACGACGAACGCGTACGAACTGACACAGAAACCGAGCATCTACGGAAACTTCCGGAGATCGACGAGAACCCTTTCGGCCAGCTACGTGATTGCACGCGTATCTACGGAACATTATTCCCGCCAACTTTCGAGAAATTAAATTCACTTTCATTTTAGCCATTTTCACCATTCTTTTTCATCCATATTTCAATTAGTTAAGTTTTAGTATTAGTATCTAGTTTTTTTTACGAATGTTTAAAAACGAACATTATAAAACCGTAAGTACCTGTTTCATTCTCTCTTTCTGTGCACCCACATAAATCTGGTATACTCACGAAATGTACTACTAAATTGGTAACCAACAAGGTGGCCAAAGTAGGATAGTTAGGAAAATAAAATTAAAAAATTAAGTTTAATTTAAAATAATATTAGTCTATGTAAAAAGTTATATAGTACTAAATAAATATAATCATAAAAAAATAAAAAAGATTGAAAGTGTCGTTTACACTAGGCAATAATATGCAGGCTAAGAATATATTATAATCTTATGCAGACTTAATAATCAATCTTCGTCCATCCAATTTACAGTATACACAAGAAGCCATGCATTTTTCAACGAGTTTACTAAATTTTATACTACCTATTAATGTGTTTATCTTCATTTTGAATGTGTACAAATACATCGATTGCAGCAATTAACAATGTCGTAAATGAAAAACACTACTTTACAGTATGGCCGAATACGGTTTTAAAGATGAATAAAATTCCTACGTTTTTCTTTTTGAAAAATTAATATAATAATCATATTTGAGATGTAAAACTTTGCGATATTAGAGATATTGTTATTATAAGACTTCTGGTGTAATAAAAAAATTGCAAAATTTAGATCCGGCATTGTTAATTGCTGTAGTCGATATGTAAACAAATATTGGGTTATACCTATTAACGATGGGCTTGTGTCAATCATCAGTGACATCTCTGCAGAGACAGAGAAGCTCTGGAAACGAATATAAACCTGAAACATGAAACGACAAACAATATATTGAAAATTTACGTATGACACTTTCCAGAAATCGTCAGATATGGTTATCAGATGGTGGGCGGAATGATAACAGGTCATAAACGCCTCGATAACAATCCATATTCGTTTCCAGAGCTTCTCTGTCTCTTTTGGGATATGAATAATGATTTTTATTCTTTACAACCCATACAGGCCAATCATGAAAAATATCTTATAATTTTTGTGATCTCACTACCTCACTAGGAATCGAATTAAATTGTGGTGTTCGATTTTATTCCTGCGTCGATAAATTATTAAAAGGTTTGTTTTTTTTTACCATGTAGATTTCTTGTATCAAAAGAAACAAATTGTTATTTATGAAGTGAAATTCATATGGCGTTTTTTGAGATAGAAGGGAAAATAATAAACTCACCTTAAAAACTCACAGCTTTTTTTTCCAATTTCACGCCCTAAAAATTTGTTATTTTTTCAAAACTGTAAAGACAAGATTTAAAAATAAACCGACAGGCAGCAAAACACGAGACCTTTTGATCCCAAAATCCGTTTTGTTATTCAAAATTGAATGAAAATTTGCATGTGTTAAGTAGGGCATTCAACTAAAAGTCTCCCCCTAAGAATATAAATAATAAATTGAAATTAAAATTTTCACATAAAATTTGAAATTGCATATATCAAAGATTAGGGAACGGTCATGGGAAGCACAAAGATTTCCGGAAATGCAGAATTCCAATAACTTATTTCGACCCAGATATTTTAAATATATGTCACGTAAGTAATTTTGGACAAAGGGAGTATTCTGAAGTTACCTGTGCTATTTTAGTGACGTATATTTTGAGTTCTGGTTCACAATATAATGGTCAAAGGGGGCCATTGCAATTATTTCTTGCGAATACAAAACAGGGGCGGCTCATAACATGGAAAAAAATGAGCTTACGAATTTAGTATTTAATAATTCTTTTTTGAAAAAACTAACTAACCACCACGCCATTTCCCCGAGGGGTAGGCAGAGAGGATAGAACGCCACACCACTCTGTCCTGGCACATTTCTCTTGCTTCCTCCACATTCATACATCTCCTCATGCACGCACGTCGATTTTTCTAACTTCTTACATGCCCACTTTCAAGCACTTGTTTTACTTGATCATGCCATGTCTTTCTCGGCCTTCCGCGATTTCTACATCCAGACACAGTCACAACATATATTTTTTTAGCCGTTCTTTCATCATCCATTCGCTCTACATTACCGAACCACCGTAACAGACCTTTTTTAATTTTGTCGATAATGCTTATCTTCTACTCTAATTTCGACATTTGTACACCTATCATACATAGTCTTACCACACATTCGCCTGAGAGATCGCATTTCAACTGCATTGAATCTACTTTCGTCCTCTTTTTCTTTTTTGTATTTTGAAAAATTAAAAGGGAGTATTAAAGATAAAATTAGGTCTATTAATTCATTCAATTAACTCAACGGGCATGAAGGACCGGTGGCAGAGAGCAACAACAAAAACAAACTTATTAATTAACATTTTTAACGGGGTGACAAGAATTCCAATCATCCACGAGCTTAGTAGCTAGAGAACGTGTTGAGATATATTCTCCAAATCATAAATAAAATCACTTACAAACCCACTTACTTCATTTCTAAATAATAAAACATTTTTATCAAACGCATTTTCGTAAGTATTATTTATAATTATATGTACGTTCTTTAATATTTTCGATCCAAATTTGCTGTTTAGTACTCAATCACAATGTAAACATTTGATAGTAATTTTTTTTTTTCAATTTTTTTTTGCGACCGCTGCCACTGACCCGTGTCACCTCCGCCGGCCCTATTGACACAATATTTATGAGATTATTCCCTGTAAGAAAGAGGACCCGATCGGGAATCGAACTCAGGACCGCCGCACCGCTCCGATACGCTCGACCGCTGATCTATTTGCATAATAAATATTGGGGGAAGGACAAAGTAAAGCAGGACATGTTTTGTTATTCGGATTTCGTCCTTTCTGCATGAAATAAGGATTCATGTTAAGTGGTGAGGATTTTGCGAAATAAATCATTCAGTTTGGGGAAACTGCTTTTATGATTCAATTTTAAGATTTGTACTTGTGGGAATCATTTTGCACAGACTAAAAATAGAATCTTCAACTTTGAAAACCAAAATCTTTTTCTATTTTTTTATGCACCATTAAAATTCTTATAATGTTTATAGAACCGCGTCGTGATATGGTGGTTAGAGCCTTAGCCTACCAAGTATTTCGTGGGTTAATCCCCGAGAGTATATATTTATGATATTATTGATATCCCAACAGAGACAGAGAAACTCTGAAAACGAATGTGGGTTATCTAGACGTTTTTACAGGGCTTATGACCTGTCATTGGCTGGATTAAGTGGCCATTTGATGTACTACAACATTCCCCATTCCGCCTATCATCTGACAACCATATAATATGACAAATTATAGAAGTATTCGCATTTGAGTTGGTTTTTCGACAGATTTTAATATTTTTTCTCTCTGGTGACATCTGTTGAGAAGATTGTTAAGCATTTTTGGAATATATATATATATATTCATATGAAATATATCAAGTCTGTTACCCTGTAGGTTACGCTGAAGCGTTAGGACGATCAACAAAAAAAAAAAAAAAAAAAAAAAAAATACCTGCACCACTTTTTTATATTGGTTGTTTGGAAGAGATTGCCAATTAGGCAATAAGTCCACCAATGTACACAAATTTATGTACAAAAAGCCAAATAAATAAATAAAAATTAATTACTTGACGCGATAAATGATTTTGATCAATGTGACGAAAAGAGGATAATAACAAATTTATTATTACTTTTCGAATAGTGATGATTATTCCTAATTATTCTGTGCGTTGTCGCCACCTTCTAATGTTTAAAAAATAAATATTTAAGTATTACAAAATAAGTCTTTATTATCTCACAAAACGTTTGTCTTGTCTATTGATAAATAGTATTTTATATTCTAACGGTTTTTTTACAACCAGAAATAAAATATTCTGGTTTCGTGTATAGGCCATTTGATTCCCATAATCGAATCCCGAGTGCAGTAAAGTGAATCTCTTTATTCAACCCCTTTATCGTGAATTCAATATCGTGTTATTATTTACCAACCCTTACCAATTCTAGAAATCCACTGGAAATCCAGTTTGGACTCCTAAAGGATATGACCAAAGGAAGAGCCATGTAATAATATATTATAATGATGGTATTAAGGATCAACGCTTACCATTTATTTACTATCAATGTGAAAAATGAACTCAATAGGACAGTTTTGAACTCGTAAAGAACTAACGGATTCAATAAACTGTAATCAAAACTGAAAATGCCTTTTAGGGGTTATATTAAAATACATTGGTTTAATTCTGTGGTGTTGGGGTAATTTTTTTTTGGTTATTATAGCTTAGAAAATAGCGATTGAAGTATTAAAACGATCTCCTTTTTAAAACTGACTTTTTTTTAAAGCTGGATCTAACATGACAAGCCATTTTTTAATCACAATATTCTCAACAAATTTTTAAAAAAATGATTTAAATGATGTGATGTTAAATTTTAGCTCAATTTAATAAGCTTTTATCCACCGCAATAAAAATCACTTTAAAAAATGAATATTAAATGATGTGATGGTTTAGCATAGATAAAGAACTAAAAAATTGTTTTATGATTAAATGTCGCCATAATGAATGAAACACCTTTATTCATAATTTAAAAAACACATTTTTAGTCAGTAAGCCACATAAAATTATTTATTGAACTTCGTGAATTCTTCAAGGCACACTATGAAACTTTTGCAAAAAAATCTAAAATTAAAATCCACATCCAATTGAACTTCGGCATTCTTCAAATCACCATGTAACTTTTGAAAAAATCTAGGCATCCGCTGAATCTAGGCACGGATACCCAGAATTATGTAAATATAAAATATGTCCATCGTATCCCGGAATATCGGAATCCTGCGACGGTCACCTGCCCCCGGCGGTATTCGGACCCGGGATGATTTATCCCCTATCCGGCGGTCAATATCCCCCGACAACCCCTTTAGTGAGGGGTCCGGGGCTCAAGCAAATCCATTTTGGGGATGGCTGGACGCACCGCCACTGGACATTCCGTAGTTTCTCAATCTTAAATAAAGGTTTTTAAGGCGAGGGTTTGGGGTCCCCCATACATTCATGTACGTCAGGGCAAAATTCCCTTGAACTTCATGGTTCATTAAATAAAAATGAAAAAAATATGACGTAATTATTAATGTTTTTTCTAGTGAATTATTGGACTAAATTTTTATTTAAATATTTCGTTGAATCACAATTAATTCAAAGAAACCCCCTGTTTTTAATAACATTTGATGCATAACACAAAAGTACAGTACATATAAGATTTTAAAAAAATAAAAATGTATTAAAGAATACGTATATATCTAGTGCATTATCTGATTAAAATTTGTAAAACATTAGTAGATTTTTGATTTTTTGGTCCTTACATATGAAAATTGGCGTTTTTGTATGGGATGGGAGGAACATAAAGTTGATTTTTTTTAAATATAATATATTTATTTAATCAAAGTATGTACCATTGCTATCTATGCACTTTTGCCATTTCATAGGTAGTTCATCGATCCCTTTACTAAAAAATAACCATTCGGACGGGAATCAATAAAATCTTTGAAGTCGGTTTGGACTGCCCCATCGGAGTTGATTTTTTTCCCTTGCAAGAAGTTATCCAAATTTCGAAAAAAATAGTAATCTGTTGGGGCAAGGTCCGGAGAGTACGGTGGATGTCTTAGACATTCCAATTGAAGCTCTTCTAATTTGTAATATTACATTTTAAAAAAATCAACTTTATGTTCCTCCCATACAAAACGCCAATTTCATATGTAAGGACCTAATTCAAGTTTTTTCCCCTTCTCAATTTGCTTCAAGTGGATTTAAAACAGTTTTATCACTAAACCGCAGCCTGCAGCTAACTCGGACGTGGTTTGCGATGGATCCGCTTCCACAATAGCCTTCAATTCTTCATTATCAACTTTGGTCTCCGGCCGTCCACGGGCTTGTTCTGCAGGTCGAAATTTCCAAAACGAAAACGTTGGAACCAAAAACGCACTGTGTTTTCTTTTGCGGCATCGTCGCCATACACATCATTAATCCTTCGAGCCGTTTCTGCAGCACTGGTGCCACGGTGGAACTCGTACTCGTAAATAACGCGATATTTCAAGTTTTCCATTTTGTAAACTGAGTGACGCACAGAAAAAAACCATTGAGGAAAAAACAAATGAATTTTAATTTTCAAAACACAAATACTTGAGTAAATAGCTGTATAAATTTGAATTTTGAAATTCCTAACCAAAGAGAAGATATTTGAGATCAAAGTTGCCAGTACGGCAAAACGCCAATTTCATATGTAAGAACCTAATATTGAATTCCGTAGATTTTACTATATTAAATTTGAAAAAGATTATCGTGTATTTTTTGTATACCTACGCGGTGCAAATAATAATGAAACCAAACGGCGCGACGTTCGATCGGATTTTGGTCGTGTTTTAACGAGCGCTCATCCGGGCGCTTACTACATTTTAAAGATTATCGTGTATTGTTTGTATACCTACGCGATGCAAATAATAATGAAACCAAACGGCGCGACGTTCGATCGGATTTTGGTCGTGTTTTAACGAGCGCTCATCCGGGCGCTTACTACATTTTACAATTAACAAAGGGTGGACCTAGTAGCCCCTTAATAATTATGAAAATAAAAAGCTACTTACGAAACTGGATTGTGCTCCTGCAGTTCAGTCGTATATTGAATAACCTTGGTTTAAATCTCACTTTAGAGGTGTAGGTATCGAGGCTAGATTTTTTATAGCTCCTAAGTTAGAACCGCACACAAAATGCTGCCGAAAATGGAGTTTTTCTTATTTTACGCAAAATTAAGATAATAAAATAAGCACTGGCACACTAATTAACTAGAATTTGATGCATGTAGGACGTAGGTACTCTATTATAACGAATTACTTTTAATTTTCTACCACCGCTATTTGTCTAAAAAATATAAAAAAATTAAAGCTCCCAGTTATTTTTTTTCTTCTAGTGAATTCATACACTTCTTCAAAAATCGATATCAATATTCCGTTGAAAGTAGTTTGAATTATACCTACCTATGTGATATTGTTTTAGGAGCTAAGCAGTGGCGCGCGGTCTCCCTGTAATTGGCTTATGATATTTACATACTTAGCCTTGTATTATTACAAATTTTTTTACTCTAATGCTCCTTAAGAAGTGATATAATAAATGAAACTTTCTTAATTGCAAAATACTGTAGGCAAAAGTTTGAGGATATTAGGGTTATATGCTGATATGCGAAGAAATGATGTTTGCATTATGACGGGGGAAAGATGTATTCTCCAGTGATATTGTTTGAAGAGGGAAGCCATAAAGGAAAAATGAAAAATTCATCATCCTCAAAGGACACTACCTACTACAGGATTATTAAAATAAAGGATTAAATTGCTTGGTAATAAATTCACAAAATCACAATCATTTTGTCGCTGAGCTTTTTTTAAATAATACTAAATTTCGAAAAAACGAAAATACACTGCACTTGGTATACCAATGCAGTGCTCTTATATCCACCATTAGTAGACAAGGTAAATAGAATCAACTCCAAGCGTAGGACTAATCATCTTGCCTTGAAATAAATTATCAAGATACACTTCACTTGCGTATCAATAATGTGCCCTATGCACCATTATGTTCGGACAGGGAAAAGGGCAGAAGATGGAGGTACCAGGGCAGCATAATAATGAAAGGACAATCTATACAAGTTAAGTAAAATTAAAATTTCTCACGGGTCACGAAGCTGACCCTCGCTTTAGGAATATACCACTATAAATTACAATAAATAATTTACCTATACTATCTACGGCTGTCTGGATTATTTATGGGCCCGTTACTTTCATATAATACAACTTATCACCAGATAATATGTATTTTTAAGTTATTTATTGTCGCTGTGTGCATATTAATTTTAATTAATTATAATACCTATGCATTTCTTCAATAGGTTTATTCAAGCAAAATATCTTACGGTATTCGATTTGTTGATTCTATCAATGATGACAAGAAGTTTGGAAGGGAATATGAAATGTATATCAAGGCATTTACAGAACTTATGACCTGTCATTGGCTGAGTTAAGTTAGGTTAGTTTAAAACTATTTTTTATTGGAATGGGCGATGGTCTTGGAGTAAAAAACATGTCGCACCTTTAGAACGAGAACGACCTTATTCAAAATACAATTTTTCGTAAATTCTCAGTAGAAGCAAGTAAACACCATTCATAACGATTTCTTCTTCTTTTTTTAAGTGAAATTATGTACATTTCCGAGTAAAATAAAAAAAAAATAGCAAATTCAAATTTTTTTATAATATACTTTTTTTAGTCTTTTATGGTGAAATTATATTAAATCATTACAACATTTTTTATTTAAGTCGTTTTCATTCTAAAGGTGCGATGTATTGTAATAAAATAGGTAGCCACCACTTTTCTAGCGGCAGTTTTTTCAGATGTTTTAAGTGCCAATTTCAAAAATTTGTGTTAAAGTTATCACTCTACCAACTTCTTAATCTCGCACTTTTAGTATAAAAATCTAATGCAACGCGGTTAGTCGCTTAGCTCAATGAACAGAGTATCTGACGCGGAATCAGAATGGGATGATGATGAACGAAATCATTGCCGTTGGTTACTTTTTGAATGATTTTTTATTTTTTTTTAGTATGTTTGTGTACACTATAATATCATTGTGTGGAAACATTTTTACTAGAATAACAGAACTAAATAACGAATCAACTATGTTTGTATAATGTATAGTACCTAATGGCCATTCTGGAGAGAGAACTTTGAGTCTTTATACAGGGTGTAACAAAACTTTATGTACAAGCGGGAAACCAGTGAATCTACGTAATATTTGGAATCGATTTTGTAGAATATTTTTTTTTGATTTGACCCTTAGTTTTCGAGAAAATTGAGTACGAAGTTGATTTTTTTTGCGATTTTTTTTTTTGCAAATTGTTATCAAATATCATGTATTTGGTCAAATTAATACTATCCATAAAGAAAACAAAATTAAATCGTGTTTAAATAAGAATTTGAGTAATTTTACCTAATCTGCCATACTTATGAACACTTTTGTGAGAAGAAAAAAAAATTTTTTTTCGAGCTCAGATGAAAAATTCATATAATGCAATCGTCTCCAAATACAATGTAGATTCACCAGTTTCCCGCTTGTACATCGAGTTTTGTTACCACCTGTATTATGATATTAGGTCTGTATTTGGTACCAAAGTTAATTTGCTTTATGATTTTTTTATATGTCAACAATAATATAAGTGTATTGCCAAGGTGCAATACAAATTTATTAATTAAATAACATAAGATAAGTTAAGTAGTAGTAAGTTACAGAGGGTAAAAAATACACGAAATGGCGTTAATTTTAATACCGATTGTTGTATTAATAGATACCTTGAAAATGAATTTACCGAGTCATAAATTGAGGGAAACAATCCTGGAATAACAGTTAAATTCCCAAACAATCCACATAACTTGTCTAATGCTGAAAATACCTCCAAATCTCCCCTCGACTGACAAAAAGTCCTCTTCTTAAAAAATGCCACGAATCACTTCAAACGCTAGCATTTTTTCACTATGGTATTTATTGCCGACTAAAATAAGAATTCAGGGAGTTATTTTGACATTTTGTAATTTTGTAATTACATTTCTAAAGAAACGAAATAATCTAATGACGTTGGAAACAAAAATATAACTACTACTACTACTACTTTCCATTATCCGCCACCAATGGTGCATAGGGCACTGCATTGATACACCAAGTGCAATAAATCTTGATCATTATTTTTGTTACATGAAGGCAAGATGATCAGTCTTACGCTTCAGCGCCAGTCCAAGGCATATGGAATATTTTGATGTGAAAATCATATTTATGTAAATATTTCGTTTTTGGAATCGAACCCAAGACCTCTTGCGCTCAATGCGCTAACAACTATACCACTAGGCGAAAATAAATATAAAATTTTTAAAAAAATCGTTTTAATTTAGACTAATTCCAGTTTTTTTTTAAATACTTTTCGGATAAAAACTGAAAATAATGTGACATTAATCGCCGGGTATTATACGAATGCCATCCTAGTCCCCTGTAGTAGGCACAAAGGGAACAGTTGCTTCCTTGACTTAATCTATTTCTAAACATATTTGCATGAAAATCACTTCCTGTTGTTTCCATTAAACTTTGATCCCCAACCAGTGGCGGCGAACAAAAATCTAATATTTTTTTAAATAAATATTTTGCGGGTATCCCAAAATGGATATACAAAAACTGGATTTTACTTTTAGAGAGAATTAACGTGTGAAGCGTCGTGCAATTTTACTGTGTATATTTCAAGATACACTGCACTGCAGTTCTGATAATCATATAATTTTCATATTAACATATCATGTCTGACTGATCATCTTACTTCCATGTAATAAAATCTTCAAGATGCACTGCACTTGGTGTACCGATGCAGTGCTCTATGCACGAATGGGTGCGGATAAGGGAAAGTAGTAGCAGTAGAAGGATATCAAATAATACGCAGAATAGGGAATATTCTAGGTACTTACATTTAATGACCACATAACCTAGCTAATGGCATTATGACTTGTCATTGTGATATTTATTTATTTATATAACCACTTCAACAAGCTAGGAAGCCCAATAGCAGAAGGGAATAACATCGCAAACACCCAGTTAAGAAAAATCACTTTTGATTTTTATTTTAAAATAAAACTCCAGCGCCATATTCTCTTCCAAACTTCTCGTCATTGCTGAGATGTCAATTGTAAAATATCTTGTTTACTACCCAAGTTTTTGCTGACGTGACAACGTCTAATAAACCGATGAACGCTGGCTGCACACACTCATTGTCACGTTCCGCCTGAGCCAAGTGTGCAAGCGAGAGCGCAGAACAAGCGATAGAGAGGCACGATCGGCCTAAGCGTTCGGTTTGTGACGCATCTATCTGTCTTCCACTCTAAATTCCTATCTTTCACAAAATAACACAGGTTGGAGGATCTTAAACGTCATATCATCATAGGTATGTAAGTTGTAAATAAATTGTTAATAGCACATTGTTACTTGTAATTAATTTGTATAATTTAAGTAAACAAATATTTGAATTAACGAGTGCAAAAAAAATGTTAATTCATGGAAAAAAATGTAATTTTCAATTAACTCCTGCTTTGTATTATACAAAATAATGTTAATTCAGTAATAATAATTCAATTCAATTAATAAAAGTAGGCTATTTTTCATCACTTAAAATTATCGTCCGTAAACCGACTTTTTTTTATTTAAATGCAGTCAACGACTACTGCCCATTGATTCTATAAGTTTTAAAAATGAATGATAAAAATACATTGTTTTCACACTTATGTATCTAAATTCTTGTGACTTGTGACGCCAATGCCTTCCAGCTAAAAATACGCGTAAAACACCAATAAGTAGTAAGCCGGTGAAGCGACAGTATTCTGGGTATTATTTACAAAAAAACAAAGCCGTGGATAGTGGTGTGTAAAAAGCGGGAAACCATTTGGGCTTCCGACATTTTTTTTTTCATTTTACCGCCATTAATTTCGCTTACTTGCAGCGGGCCACATAATGCTCCGTTTACATAAACCCTCCCGATCAAGACGATTATTTATTTGACAAGAAGGTGTGCACGGACCTTTACGATCTCCTCTTAGTTGAAAAAACAAACAGTTTAGTAGGAGAATTTTTCTTTATTAATATTTATTTATTTAGTACATTCGAATTTACAAAGCTTAAAATAACACAATAATCTTACAAAATAATCTTAACGCTATAATAAAAAAGACAAGCTCTTGTGCTTGGTGAGGGAGGTTACGCTAAAAATACATCATATAAGTAGTAATCATAGTAAAGTAAATATAGGTAGTATAAGGTATAACTGTAAGTAGTAAATATAAGTAGTACAATAAGGTAAAATATAAGTAGTAATCATTGTTAAGAAAATTAAAAAATAAATCTAAGTACTAGGATATGCAAAATAAACAATTAAGTTAGCAAAAGTTACTGATTATAGTTTTAAAAAAATGTGTTTTTTAGTTTAAATTTAAATTTCTTAAAGACATTAATAATTTTTAGTTCATTGGGAAATTCATTAAAATACATGATTCCCTAATATTTCAATAGGCAACTGTACCTAAAAAGATTTTAAAATCTTACTTAAGAAGTAGTATCTATGTGCTTAGTAAAGATATTACTACCACTGTGAAATATAATTATAGGGGTATAGACGAAAAACCGCATAACGCGCCACATCAAACTAACAATCACGCCTTTATAACCTGCATCACACCTGTTCTCCTCTATGGCTGCGAATCGTGGCACCTAACCAGGGCCCAAGACAGCAGACTTCTGAGTGCAGAGAATAAGTGTCTTAGAAGAACTTTGGGTGTGCGGTGGTTTGACTTTGTAAGAAACACAGAGGTGAGGCAACGGACACAGCAACCCTTGGTATCTACTGTCATCCGGCGAAAGCGTTTCGGATGGCTAGGCCATATACTACGTATGCCTCCCGAGAGCCTTAACCATGCTTGCCTATTTTACAAGGCATCAGGTTCTCGGCGTCCTGGTCGTCCACTGTTGACAATTCGTCGGCAGTTTGCGTCAGAGCTGCGGGACGTGGACTTGACTTGGGAGGATACACGGGAACTGGCGGCCGATCGCTTGGCCTGGAGGCAGTTTGTGGATTCCATATGCTTCACATAGGGAGCGGATATGGTATAATGAATGAATGAAACCATCACGCCATTTCTCCGAAGGGGTAGGCAGAGAGGATAGAACGTCACACCACTCTGTCCTTGCACACTTCCTCGCTTCTTTCATCCTGCACATTCATACATCTTCTCATGCACGCACGCCGATTATTCCTACTTTTCACATGTGGATATTAAATGGATTAATGGATTTTCAATTACGCATTGTACTTGATCTGCATAGAAAAAAAGCTGGGAAGGAGTAGGAATCGAACCTAGGGATTCTAATGTGTGGACTGATCTTGCCTTCATGTAAAAATCATCAAGATACACTGTAGGTCTTAATATATGAATGAAGTGCCTTATGCACCATGTACGGATAATGAGAAATAGTAGAAGTAGTTGTGCAAATCGATTATAACATTTTTGATTAAAATAATATTATCATTAGTTTTTTCGCTCTTTATTAAATCTAGATTTTTTTTCAACTTTTTCAATCCTCTTTGGCAAATTTGTAATATTGGCGGCCTTCGCAGCGTAATGGCTAAGACGCTGGACTCACGATACGGAGGTTCCGAGTTCGATTCTCGGTGAGAACACAAAATTTAAAAGCGAATTTCATCAAACCTGTTGTTGCCCTCTGTAATTGGGCCTCCTGGCCTGTTGAGGTGGTTAAATAAATAATAATAATAACGTATAGCAATAAAATGATAATTACTTACATTATAATTGCACTGAAAGTCCGGAAGTACATATACACCGTGTCCCACGATGAGACCGCGAAACTCCGGAGGGTGATTGTTCATGGTATTCTGAGAAAAAAATCCTTATAAAGTTTTTTGATCCGGGCATTTTTAATAATTAATTTTAAAAAAAGTATTAATAAAAAGCGACTATGTAATACTGGCTTCTGTTTGAAATGCTAGCGGTGGCGGGGTGGCGTTGGGCGGGGAGGAGTGGGGGTCCGCTCTGGTCACCGAACGCCTTGCCTTGTGCGGACATTCAAAATTCGAATTTCATATCTGAAATTGGTGCAGGTCACGTGGTGTTAGCCAGTTCAAAAATGGACGGTATTACACGCGTGAATTTTTATTCATATTTTAATCATTTTTTTAAGAAATTAGAATTGACTTTTTTGAAAAACTTTATTTAAGATTTTTTTCTCAGAATATCATGAATAATCACCCTCTGGAGTTTCGCGGTCTCATCGTGGGAAACGGTGTATAGTGTAAAATGAAAAACTATGATTCACGAGAGAGATTTCACACAAAATAATGTCACTCTGCTATCTGGGAATAAGGAGCTATTCAAACAAAGGTCGATAGCATCTCCTGAGAACTTGCATGGAAATTCCTTGTTAAATGAGAAAAAATAATATAATAGTACTTTCAGTGATTAAGTATAACAAAGCAAATTAATGTATTGCGTTTCGCGATTCAAAATGGTTACATTTTTAATTACGACTATGTGAATTCGCCAACGTGTATACCTGAATAAAATATATCCTATATTATTGATATCTCAACAGAGACAGAGAAACTCTGGAAACGAATGTGGGTTATCTAGGCGTTTACAGGGCTTATGACCTGTCATTGGCTGGGTTAAGTGGCCACTTGATGTATTACAACATTCCCCATTCCGCCCATAAGGGTTGGTACCAGAACTCCGTTGTGTACTGCCAATTTTGCTTATTTCGATAAGTTTATCTAATATTTCATAATGTATTATACAAATAAAACACCATATTATAAACCGTTGTGAACAATATAATTACTGTTTATTTATCTTTTAAATGCGTTATTTACTTATCAAAAATAACGTTATTTATATAAAATTTTATCATGCTTACGATGTTCCATTTTCTATAGTAATATGTACCTACCAATCTCTATTCAATTAATTATCCCAAATTTCAACCCAGTTGTACATAGGTAGGTAAGTACCACCCAGAGAGATAAGGGTAGGATCTAGACATTACGGGATACTTGGGCTTATATAAATTGTGGCTAGCCCTTATCTAAGCACGTTACAAGAGACTTGTTTAATATCCAACTTTATCTTTCTCCCTCTAGCCAACTCTACTTTTGTCATATCCAGAAACGGATTCCTTTTTGTAGATAAAAGATTCTAATTTTGCCCTTTTGACCTATTAAAAAAAAATCTGAGTGACAAACTGATAATGCCGTTCCTATCATAAATCAGTGACAGAAATAGAACATTAAGACCTTATCAAGCCTGAAATATTATATATTTAGATGTTATACAACTTTCTGTCACAAACCATGAACTATAAAAAAATACTATTTTTGTTATACCTAACACGATACTTACATACGTGGTATAACGAAATAGCTACGTTTTTTTTTCATTTGTTAGAAAACGTACCACCTGAATATTCCCAATGTATAATGTAAAAAATAATTATTTTGTTGATTGATTCGGCATTCACTTTTGTAACACTTCATAATGAATTATGATTAAATAAAACACTGTTATGTGTTACTATTGGTTTATTCTATAAAAATAGAATTTACCTATATCATCTCCACTTCTAACTATGTTCCCTTTAAAACGCAATTCTCAAATTACTTCCCTAGACCCCTACCCCTCTCAAGACCCCCCTACCCATACTTCCCCTCAAGACCCCAGTACATCAACTGCCACCACTTAGCAAGCAATTAATTATCAAATTTTTTTGTACAACTTCTTAGTATTCTACCATCACCACTGTCCCAAGATGTGTTTTTTTCGATTTTTTCTATCACTTCTATGTATCAATATTTATGTTACCCCTGTGTTTAGATTCTTAAGTATTGCAATTTAATTTTTCTGTATTTTTCTGTATAACATCTGTATTCTAATTTAGTGTCTTTTCACCAGTCGATGGGAGAACGTTACCCCCGAAACCAGGTAGTGTAGGTAAATTCTATTTTTATAGAATAAACCAATAGTAACACATAACAGTGTTTTATTTAATCATAATTCATAAAAAGAATTAAGCCGTAATATGTAAATAAATTAAGAAACTCTTTTTTATTTATTTAAAGCTTTTATAGTTTGTTTATTTATTTACATCCATCAGCTAATCTATAACAGAATCACAATTTGTGACGATTCAACATCATAATAAAATGTAAACACCCAAATTAAATTTGAATAAATCCCGCAGGGGTCGAGACTCTGAATGCGATACCTCTTAAAACCTGTTAATAGATTGAACCCTGACCCCTGGAACTACCAAGATGACAGCATCCACTGGACCAAAGTTGTCTAACAGGTAAGATAAGCGCCACGCCGCTCGTTCTTTTTTATTTACCCTTGCATTCGAATTAATGAGGTCTAATTCACTGGCTCCTGATATATGGAGGAGGTCACTATGGTTCAAATTTCACAGTAAAATTAAATTTATTCATTTTTTATGTGTTATTTGTGATGTTCTTATTTGTGTACTCTGTCATAGCACGTGGATACATTACATTAAATAACAAGACAATAAATGTTGGAAGGTTGATAAAAAAAAAAGGATTTACTGTAGTAAGCATTATTTACCGTTCAACTCTTCTTCTTAATTTTTTATTTATTTGATATTATTGATATCCCAACAGAGACAGAGAAACTCTGGAAACGAAAGTGGGTTATCTAGGCGTTTTTTTTTTTTAAATAAATATATATTTTATTTAAATTTATTATTTATTTGTTTGTACATATATATAAGGTTGAATTCCCGCTAAACTGCTAAACAGTTTTTAAGCAAGGATTTCTGCTAAAATGCTTAGCAATTTTCTCAATGGATGACAGAGAGTGTTCACATGTAAAGCGTCGCGCGCCATTTTATTGTATAAGTATTGGCAGATATGGATATCAAATACTAGGTGAAATGGGGAATGTTGTAATACATCAAGTGGCCACTAAACCCAGCCAATGACAGGTCATAAGCCCTGTAAACGCCTAGACATCCATATTCCCTTCCAAATTTCTCGTCTCTGTTGAGATGTCAAATTTGTAATTATTAGCCCGTAATGGTTGAAATCCAGTTTTTGTCTACAAAGTATTTGGACACACTCAAAATGTTGTTTATAAAAGTTAGCTGGTAAAAGTTATAAGCCAAACAAATTGAAGATTCATCTTCAGGCGTTTCCTAGTAGGTGATATAATTCGGTAAGAACCTCACTTGCAATCATAAAGGTTTCTGCTAAAATGCTTAGCAATTTTCTCAATGGATGACAGAGAGTGTTCACATGTGAAAGCGTCGCGCCATTTTATTGTATATTGGCAGATATGGATATCAAATACTAGGTGAAATGGGGAATGTTGTAATACATCAAGTGGCCACTAAACCCAGCCAATGACAGGTCATAAGCCCTGTAAACGCCTAGATATCCATATTCCCTTCCAAATTTCTCGTCTCTGTTGAGATGTCAAATTGTATTATACTTTCAATTGATTATACTTTCAAATTTCAGGGCTGGTCACCGGTCATCTAAATATTCTGCAAATCCATCTAATTCTTCTATTGTGTCCACCCTCTAGCTTCCTACCTGACCGGGTCTGCTGTATTCACAAACCTGCCATGACCACGGGGGCTCGTTCATCCCCTGACTTCACTTCCTACCTGACCGAGTTAGGTTAAAGTAGCACCCCTGACGCAGGGACTGGGCGTTCATTCATTCCCTAAGTTCAAGAGCGTTCTAAGTTTAGTTTCAGTCTTGATTCCATTAATTATTCATTTACAATTTTTTTATTAATATTTCATGTGTGATACCTTGGACTGATAACTGATACTAAAGCGTATGACTGATTATCTTACATTTATGTAATAAAATGATCAAGCACTTGGTGTACCGATGCAGTGCCCTATGCACCATTGGGGTGTGGATAAGGGAAAGTGTTAGTAGTAATGTGGATTGTTTTTCCTTTAATTCAGTAATTTTTCTATACTCGAAACGCCGTGTTTTGCAAATTGAGATTCAAAGCTGTCATTACCTAACCAGAATGATTACAATTTCTTTTTTTGCGAAATACTATACCAGCAGTTTTTTTGTGATTTGCTGTTCATCTTAGTAAATGAAAAATCGCGCAATTTTTACTACTACTACTACTACTATTCTCCCTTTTCCGCACCCAATGATGCATAGGGCACTGCATTGGTACACTAACCACGATTTTTAAGTAAATATTATTCTGTTAGTAAAAATTTGTATAAAACCACTCACCGTTTTTTGAGTGGTTTTATACAAATTTTTACTAACATAATATTAAAATGTTGGACCACAAAGTTAATTTTGAATTTGAATAATAATAAAATAATATAAATATTTCTGCAATAACCAATTCTTTAATACGTACCTAACATCACTCAAATACAATATTTCCGATAGGTACGTTTTTTATTAAAACACTAATATTAAATTAGAATACACTGTCTTCACATTTTGTTTTTATAGTATATTTTTAATCGCCTCAGTTGTTTAAGGTCTCCAAAATTTCAAGAGATAGTTTTGGTATCTATGAATACTAGGGTGAATTTCGGACCAATGGACCCTACCTATTTTGTTGGGGTCACAATAATGACCGTGTGAGAAATTTGCCAATTTTTGCATTCGTGCATGTTAGACCGGACTTGTGAATAAATTAAAATTTTACACCTCACCGGACCTTAGAAAACGAGTCGATAAATCATTCGAAGGTTGGAATTCCGAAACTTGCTGGACATAAAACCTTTATTTCAATAATATTCAAAAGATGTTTCTCGCGAATTTTGAATAAGGGTCAAGATTGGCTTTATTCTGCTCATTGTTCGAAAAATACCGTTTTTGACCATGTAGGTACCTATCTATAATATGTAAAGAGAAAATACTTTTGCATGGTACTGCTATACATCAACTCATTTATTTCACTTACAACTCACTCACAAAAATACCAAACCTAAATTTATAATGGGTACGCAAGTTCTTGAATATATTTCAAATAGGTGCATATCTATTTTGTACCTGCTACTTTTATTACAAACTGAAATCTTAATAGATAGTAATTTTTCTATTTATCGATAGTTTATTAACCTTGCAACCTACCAAAAATATAGAATATCTTAGAAAATTAGTATTACCCACAGTTTCAGATAATTTATATTCTACAATCTAAACACAGTGTACGTTTTAAAACACAGGACATAGGTACATACAATACTATCTTTTATTATTTATTTTCTAGGAAAGTTTCAATATAAAACTTATGTAAATACAGGGTATTGAAACGTAACGATATACCCCACCAATTAAAAAGGCAAGCTATTGTGCTTGGCGAGTTACGTGTAGTAAGTAGGTATCTTTAATATAATCGCTTCCCTATTTCAAAATTTACCACACGCTCCTGGTTTCTTTTTTATAATGATATAAACATATAACATTTTTTAAATAGGATTTCAAATCATGCTTGCTTGCAGTAAACACTCAACTTTCAACAAAATAAAATGAGTTTAAAAAAACTTATTTATTGAATCTTCTATTCAAGTTAATTTATTTATATGCAATAACCGACTCATAAGCGTCGGTTGGTAGACCACTGAACACGGGATATTTTGAAGGTACCTTCATATTTGGGGGTGGAAATGGGATGAAAGTAATCCTGTTTTCTCTTTCCTCCATTCCTAGCCCATCCTACCCTCAGCCGTCAGCCGATCGATCGGCCCTGGGTCTCTCAAGACCGCACTTTCACTCTTTCTTCTATGTACATACTCCTGCCTCCCACCATGGGTAAACATACCTTCATTTATACTGAAAATTCTGTCAGAAAAGAAAAAAGTATTTGAAAAATATTGATAGATATTAATATATTTTTTGGGGGTTAGTTTTTTTTTTATATATATATTTTTTAAATTTATTTTCAAAAGAAAATTTTTTGTTTACAAAGAAATACAGTAAAAACACAAATAAATTTAAAAATTTAAAAAATAAACAAAAATCTCACCAAGGCATAGCCTGTTTGTGGGTATACTGTGAAAGTCAAACAATATGCACGTGGCAAAAGAGAAAAATAAAGTCATGTAAGAATGGAAAATATAACAGATAATGTAAACAAGATAGTTTAAGAAAAAAGAATACAAGATATTGGTATCGTTATACCGGAAGAAGAAGAAAGGAAATAATTATAATATATATATAAAATAAAAAATGACCTTTACACTATGTATCCAACATTGTGTTAATTTTTTATTGATGAAAAATATGGAAAATTTGACAATGTCATTTTATTGTTAGTTAAAAAAGAATTCATTAAACTGGGAGCAATAAAATGTGCATGTCTCTGAGCAAGTCGTGATTTACAATGTGGAATTTCTAGCACTCGGATTCTTCTTTGACTAGACCTATTTGAGCTTCTAGCAAAAAAGTTTTGGTGCCTAAATACATAATTTTGCCTAAATACATAGTTGCAACATCACTTTGCTTACAATGTACAAAACTTATTTATGCTTCTAAATGCTTTATAGCTCCTAATTTGTTTGTGCTTAGTGTAAGGATCGGTCAGGGTACGTCTGATGTGAGCCAAAAGGAACATCTCCGCATCTGTCTGACTATATGACGAGAAAACCATGGAAAACTCGTCACAGAAAGGCGAAACTATCAAAACTCATCAATAGTCCTCCGATCCATTTGAAAAGCGTTCGGCATTTTGTGTCCAACTTTAAACCAATATTCCTACATCGCATCTACCTATATTTTATAATCATAGTTAGATTCAAGTTAGATTCAATAGGAACAATAGGAACAAGTCCTGAAGCATAATATGACGAAGATTACTGCTCTCAAGAGCTTCTCAAGAGGTACAGAAAATTCTCATATAAAGCGTCGCGCCAATTTACTGCGTAATAATTATTACAAGTTCTGATATTTAGCAAATTCGGATATCAAATACTAGGCGGAATGAAGAATGTTGTAGGTAATACATCTAGTGGCCACTTATATCAATCAATGACAGGTCATAAGCCCTGTAAACGCCTAGATATTTATATTCCTTTCCAGACTTCTCGCCTCTACTCTCTCGAGATACCAATTGTAAATCTTGTGATTATAATGTTCATGCGAAAAAAAATATATAATATGGAAATGACTCACTTCATCCATAATATTATTTATTATTATTTTATAACCTGCAGTTGTTATTATTAAAATAATATCACCTAATTTAATTTGCTATCTCTCTCTCGCTAATGCGAGCGCACATGTTTCGTCTCTGTTTGACGCGTGGGAGGGTTCAGGGGTCACAATCCGAATCTCGCTGTGATTGGCCCAGCCGTAACCTTTGACCCCTCCCCCGACTCGAGGTTCTAATTTCAAAACAGCGAATGATGGAAATCCTTCGGAAAAGCGCGCGCGCACAGTAAAGGCGGGAGATGTTAACGTTTTCCTTTTTTCGATAGGTACCTAGGTACTGAGAAAAATGAATGTGAATAGCGCGGTTCCACTATTACCGGTACCTAACTACGCGAAGAAAAACAATACACGTAATTCCTAATAATTTGCTCACAGTAAATACTTTTAAAAGCTTGAAAATTATGAATTCCGAGTGAATAAATCAAAATATAATATACCTGAAATATTAATTATTAAACGGTAGGTGTTGTGACAAGATATATTTGTATCGAACATTTGTTTTAAGTATCGATTAATGTATAACAACACGTATAACAATACGTTTAATTATATAGATTTAAATAATATTCAATTGGATAGGTTGAAGAAAGATGCTGCAATTATTTTGTTTTAAAAATATGTAATTTATTTAGTCAATTTAATAAGGTATGTGATGAGTACCTATCCTGTACATACATTGATTATCTATTTTATTATTTAGTTTTTATTTTTCTAATTTTTTTTAATTAAAAAAAAATGTTACTTATATTTTTCAGTCTTGTTACTTTTCCTTTAAAACATTTTATTTATGCGTTACATATTACAAAAAAGCAACTGTGTACAGGATGGGTAGTTACTTTGCAACAATAATTAGTATTTAAATGTTTCAATATTTTTAGAAACTATAATTGTTAGAAATTAATGTTGTATTTTTAAAAAATAAGTGTATGTCTGTTGACTGTCCATAAACAAATAAAATAAAATGACAAATATTAAATTGGTTGAGACGCTGAATTAATAATTATTTATCCAAAATATTGAGTTTAATAATCCTCAATACTCTTTTGAAATTCGAAAGCCCATTCACAGGCATTTCCGATTCACTTAGATCGATATTTAGTATTACAATTTTAGTGAAATAAAATTTTCTACCTGCTGTGTTTTTCCCGTATAGAAAACGTGTTGAATTTCTATAACGGGAAAATAGTACAAAATGTCATCAAATTAATACATTTTGAAAATTCAATTTAGTAAAACACAAATCCGAAATGCTATACTTAAATGTGAAAATTAGGTGGACTTCTCTATATTATTGAAACATCAATCTCTACTTTCTTAACTCCTCTTACGTGAAGGTAGATTCCAAAAAGGTAGGTACTTATATGTTTACAATATATTATTATATGTGTATGTAGGCAGATATTGTAATGTATTCAACTCAAAATTCACGTAAAAGAAGTTATGGCGTCAAATAAATAAATAAATGGAAATAGGACCACTGCATTCGAGAACGTATTCGATATTAAGAAAGGTCTTTTACGTTGGTTCGGTCATGTAGAGCGAATGGATGATGAAATAACGGCTAAAAAAATATATGATGCGACTGTGCCTGGATGTAGAAGTCGAGAAAGGCCGAGAAAGACATGATCAAGATCAAGTAAAACAAGTGCTTGAAAGTGGGCATGTAAGAAGTCGGAATAATCGACGTGCGTGCATGAGAATATGTATGAATGTGGAGGAAGCAAGAGAAGTATGCCAGGACAGAGTGGTGTGGCGTTCTATCCTCTCTGCCTATCCCTACGGGGAAATGGCGTGATGGTTAGTTAGTTAGTAAGCATTCGAGAAAACTGTTATTTTTCCTAGTGATTCATGTAGATAATGCATTGTATTGCAAAATATTTCACTTTTCGGGTTTTTTTAGTCGGCCCAAATGTCAAAAGTGAAATATTGTATTGCAAAATATTTCACTTTTGACATTTGGGCCGACTCTGGTTGGTTCGGGTGATGGAAACAATGACAATTATAATACATAAGCCGAGACGGTGGTAGGGGTACAATGAAAGCATTTGTTCGCGTACATAATCGTAAATTCATCCGTATTTTTATCACACTAACAATCTTAAAATCGCGGTTTAGCTTGTTGAAAAAATCGGTAGAGTTGGCTGGACTGAAAAAAGACTCAATAGTCTTTAAAGCAGTCTAGGGAAAGGGTGGGGCTTTCATTGTAATTTCACTTTTGACGTTTAAAATTTTGCATAGATATTTATACTATTTTATATATTTTATTAGTGACGTGACGTCACACAACACGTTAACTGACAGATTTTGATGGAGTACAAAATCCATTAGGTGCCTACCTGCATGTTGAGTGGCGGACGCACAAAGAGCTTTTATGTTTGCTAAAAATAAATTGCAAAAAAATATTTAATTTTTCGAATCCGGCTGTGAAACATAAATAAATTATTGTCATATTGATGAATGAAGATTTTAATTAGATTTAGTGGTTTAAATATGAAATATTATTATATATAATACCTGAAAACAAAATTTTTTCATCGTGATCCGATTAGCGTCGATCTCCTGCATATAGCTCACAAGGTCCTTCGTCCATCACGCGATAAATAACTCCTGCAGGATATTGTAATTAAGGCAATAATTACAAGGATCACGCTGCTAATCACTGCCGACCTAACACTCCTGTGATGCATTCCTGGATAAGGTCGACCTCATATCACCCTCGGCCCTCGTCAGATCAGTTAATAATTCGCAAAATCTGACAAGAGAAAAATCGCTTTCTTGGACATTAGCGTCTTAAAAATGCAATTAAAAGCATTTTTAGGTATAAAAGATATTGTAAAACTAAATAAGATATATCTTTTACACTTTATATTAGTAGGATTACCTTATTAGAATCTTATAAGACGGGCCCCAATCAAAAATCAATACATATATTATTATAGATGTTCACATTATTTTGATAAAGAATATTCAATCATTGGTACAATTATAGCACGTTGCTGCTTTGTAAAAATGTCTTTAGAATAAGGAAGTAGGTACCTACTTACAATTGTTATCTAATCAGAGACGCAAAGTTTGGAATGGATAGGCGTTTACAGGTCATTTAACTTCTTTTTTTTTTTTTTTTTAAATGAAACATTGAATTCTCATTATACAACCAAATATTTCCATGTTGAGGCTGCATTCAAATAGTAGGAAAAAACTGTGCCAGGAAATAGGAAACATGTTGTGCTGTAGTGGGATTCGAACCTAGAGATTCTAATCCGGTGTCTTCGAATCTACTGGGTCAAGTGGCTACTTGATGTATTACAACATTCCCCATTCCACCTGGTATTCGATATTCATATCTACCAATTATCAGAACTTGTATAGGTATACACAGTGAAATAGCGCGACGCTTCATACGTGAAAACGCTCTGTCATCCATTGAGAAAATTGCCAAACATTTTAGCAGAAACCTTGATTGTGAGATTTTTACCGAATTATATCACCTACTAGGAAACGCCTGAAGATGACTCTTCAATTTTTTATGCTTATAACTTTTACCAGCTGATTTTTATGTATTTATTTCTGTATGTTGTTTTTTGTAAATATGTACTTATTTAGATTTCCACCTGTGTATATAAACTCGCTTTTGGGAACGTTGGAACGTCCAGAATTTCGCTCAAAGGAGAACTTTCATATTTATTTTTGTGCTCTGCATTAAAATTTTGCTTTGACACAAAATATTTCGGTTGATACAACATGCCGGTAGGTATTAACTTTAGGTAGTACAAAATATGGAACTACAAGAGCGCGGAGTCGCATTCTTACACTTTATGAAAAAAAAGCAGCATAGATTTTACTGGACAAAATAATATTTCCAGCACGAACATTCTCATTTACAAAGCAATTGCCTACCAATTAAATTAAATAGGTAGGTACTTACCGCAGTACTCATTTACTTACAATACAATATTTTTATCAACATTTTACGCGGTTAAACAATAACAAAAGACAAGGGTGGAAAACAAGACAAGGGGTAGGATCCCAAGGCTGAATGTCGATGTCGCATGCGACACTTCGGATATACTAGTGATTTTGTACCATAGATCACTTGTCATCCCGAAGTGTCGCATGCGACTTTTAGTCCAACATAGGATCCCAGTACCTACTATTATTCCTACGCAATCTAGTGATTATTTTTTGAGTTATTGTATCTACCCAAAAAAAAAAACATAGTTTCGGAAGCACAAAATTCTACAAATATAAAAATTTATTATGATCAAGATTCACTGCATTTGGTGTACCAATGCAGTGCCCTATGCATCATTGGGTGTGGATAAGGGAAAGTGATAGCAGTATAAAAACTGACCTCTTATTATAAATAACTCATGATCGGGTTTGATATTAATTTAATAATTCATGAATAAAGAGTATTTATTTATTTATTTTTGGATGATTTATTAAGCGCTACTTTTGCGAGAAATCGCCTCAAGAGCGCTGTACAATAAAGAGACTAGATCACAACACCTTGCAGCTACCAAGCGCATGGACGATTGGGATTTTTTCTAGCCTCCTACAGTTTAAACAGATTTTAATACATGGTATAAAAAATATTTTAAGGTAAATACATACTTAGATTATGATGATAGATTATGTGTAAATGTAGGGAGATAGATTCTTGTCTTGCAGCTACTGATCGCATGGACGATAGATTCTACCCCCCTTTACAAAATTTGAATTTTTAAAAATAATGAAATGTGTATGGATTCAACATGTAAATGAACTTAAAAATGAAGAATTTAAAAATGAAAGTTGTGTAGAAAAGGCATGCGAATAAACGTTTGAAAGGATTGATTTTAACAAATATGTCATCCACTTTACTATTTTAGAGTAGGTACATACTTACCTACCTATGGAATAAAAATGTGAAATTACATCACATTGGAGATTATTCGTATGAAGACGTTGTTTTAAGTTTGTTTTTAACTGAATGGGGCATTCCACGTCAAATGGCATCATCAAGCGCCTACATCATCTTTAAAAAAACATTTGAATAAATTTTATTGACACTTGCGTATCATTATTTGCTGGGAATGGAGGGGTTGTGGTCGCAAAACCGGATCAACCCTTCAAAAAGCCATAACAAGAATGGTAAAATGGAAAAAGGAGGGAAATAACAACCTATCTGTTTTGGGGTTTCTACAGCCCTCTGAAAAGTCGTTATTTGCAGTAATAAACGTAATTCATTTCAGTATCAAAATGCATTTATCTTGGGAAACTTATTTTTTTCTAAATTTCTCGAGGAAACATGAATTTACTTTTATTTTATTTTTCGTATTATGGTTATTTTTTAAAATTATTAATTTATTTAAAACTTCATGTACAATTACATAGCGTAAGTGTCAAGGGCGGGCTTATTGATTGTGGTTTCTTATATTAACATTTCACACCTAAGACTGGCTGAATTTACTGAATCGTAAGACTGATTGTCCTGGAATATCTATTTCTTCAATCTATTTTATATTGACACTCATTTTAACAGCAAATCAGCATTTAAATGTACATTGTTCATTACTTTCAATGGATGTAATTTGTAAAAAAATTGAACGTCCATAATTTTTCTGCTCTATCTCCGATATTCAGACACCTATTCTAAAAAAATATCATGCTTAATAAATAGAAAGTTTTTTTTTGAAAACCAGTGTTTTGATGTACAAAGATCCGCATCGGGTACCTACTAAAATGGTTTTATATTTATTTAGTACTATATAATTTTTACAAAGACTAAAATTATAACATTGTACTAAAATTTTTTTCCTACCTATTCTTATCCTACCATTATACATATTTCAATTTAGCTTTAATATAATACCTTCACTAATTTTTTTCACACATATATTTTTTACATTTAACCCTAAATAACTTTACATTTCGTTCATTTCTTATTTCATCTGGAATCTCCTCATACATTTTAATGCCCTTATACATTAGACAATTCTGTGACATAGCTTTTCTTTTCTTTTCTAATCTTATATTTTTTTAACCTCTTGTTGCATATTTATGAAAAAAGTCATTGTTTTTTTATTTGTTTTGCAAATATCTTGGAATTATTCCTTTAACAATTTTGTTAATTTCATTAGCAACATTATATTTAAGTCTTTGGTCTGCTTTGAACTAGTTTTGAACCAATGGCACGTGAATATCACGCGTCTGGGATGTTATGACTGATATTCTCGATTGGATAAACAGACTATAGTGCAGTAGTACGTATTCATAATGCGATGTGTACATTTTTCCTTTTCCAAGTCAACATACCTTTAAATACACTACACAAACACGTATACATAATACGCTATCCGCCTGAAAGCCCTCAAGTGTAAGAAAGTAAATACCCCTGGATTTGTCCTAAGAGGATATCCTCCGACATTTAATACCGCGGGCCCGAACTGACGACCCCTGACTCGGGGCTGTAATTTGATTAGCCACAAGTTAAAGAGTATGACTTCGCAAATCGATGTCTTTGGCCCTTTTGACTCAAGTGAACTCGAAGGAAATATCAGCAAACCAGTAAAGAAGTATATTAAGTAATTTTAATAAGAGACAAAAGAGTTTACGTGAACTGTCTACGTAGATCTTGAAAATCTCAAGTTGTTCTACTTAATGCTTACAGACGTAGGCTGCGAATAAGAAACCATTTTTTTTTAATTTACCTAAGTTGTTTAAAACTAAGCATGTTGTAATTCATATTTAATTTTCTGTTTTCGTTACTGTTAACGCTCATTCTGCGAAAACCTGTAATTGGAGTTTTTTTTCAATAATAGGGCGATAACAAAATATCCTTGAAAACGTTATAAATATTTAAAGTTTATTTTTTACAATTCCAACGATATAAAACACAATGATCAAAAATTTTGTTTTCATTTATAAATGTATGTTTTAAAAACACGAAATTACGAGTGACTTTTAACGCCCGTTATTGGCTAATGACGTCATACCCGTCTACCGTGGAAGGCGTGAGATTCATTCCGTAGTGAGCGCCTATATTGCTGTGACGTCACACCGCATGCGCGCTAAACGGAGGATTTTGCGAGCGATTTGAAAAAGCGCTATTTCAAACCGCGCTAAAAAATTCACATGACATCGTAAAAATAAAAAAAAAATTCTCTTGATATTGTAATTTTTCTTAATTAAGATGTATATCTACTTATATGTTATTGTTCTCTGTTGGTTTTCCAAATAAATAAATTAAAAATAAAATAAAAATAAATAAATATAATAATTAATTACGTGAATTTTATTACAATTTCATAAAGTTATATACCTAATCTTCGAAGTGTATCTATTTACAATCACACCTGGTCGGTAGTTGTACCTATGTTGTAACTGATATAGTTACCCTTAATCCAAAGAACATACATACATACCCATCTAAATGTCATACAAAAACCATTGAAAACGATACTATAGCCTCATAAGAAAAAAATATAAAGTATGTACCTACTCGCCCCTTACGAAATTGCTTACGCCCTCTAAAGTCCTTCAGTATTGTTCCTTACATTTATTAACATAAAGATCAAAATTCTTTGCACCATAAATTGTAGTTATTTGAATGTAAGATGGATAGTTATTGCTTCCGATGCCCATTTGTGCTAATTTGTTCCGGATTAAAGGCGATATATTTCAAAATTTAGAAGAAAAAATTGTGTGGTTGAAGAATTGAATAAAATGACGCTTTAGTTTTGTGTGTTTTGCTTTGAGGTTACGTTTAGTGGGTGTAAGTATGATGTCCTAAGATTTATTAGGTTGAAGGGCCACTATTTTTTCCACAATTTGAAATATATTACTACACTATACCAACAAAGACGCCCTTACATATATTTTCATTAAAATCTTATAATATTAAAAAAAAAAACACAATAAAAAAAATGCCCTTCTCAGATAGATAGGTACCTACGCGAGAAAATACGTATTTTTATTTTCAAAATAAATCTGTCTTCATTTCCTTAAATTTAAAGCATGAGAGGTAATTCTATTTAAAAATAATATTAAACTTTAATATGTATGTCTACAATTACTATATACTCGTATTTTTAATTTTGACTCTGGCACCTCACTCGTGCAATCATTTTGTTTTTATTTTATTCAAATAGACGGTACTTAGTGTCTTTTCACAAATTATTTTTTGAAAAAATTTTGAAAAAACACGTAAATCAAATGACGCAATAAATACTGCAATACAGTGGATAAAATTAAAGATATTTAAAAGAAAACAATGATCAATAATAAAAAAATATTAATACAGTTTTAGGTGGTGGTCCAATATGATTTAATTTCAGTCGTTTCAATGATAAGATAATGTAAAAATATACTAGTATCAATTATTATGATCGAATGTAAATGTAATCCATCTTGTCAAAGCCATTTTTTGTTGGAATTTATTTTGAGTGCATCCCATATAATATGTAAGTATTTGCACTGATGTTCAAGTCTACTAAGTAATGATGTAAGTGAGCAAAAATGTTTGACTATGAAATAGGGTGCATGCGGAAATGCATATTTGAAGGGAAGGTAAATATGACAACTGTATTTTCGCTAAAATTACTCTACTAGGGTGACCACCCGAAATAATGGCTTTGTAAGCCGAAATAGGTACACTTAATATTAATGTATTTAACATAATTAACAAACAAAAAAACGATTTTCATTTTAAAAAAAATTTACAAAGCATTTTTTTAAATTCTCTCAAAAACAGCGTTTACAAAACCAACAAAAATTATTTTTTTTAACGGGAAATTTTCCTGGTCCGTCTTTCCGTCACATTTGAAAAAAAAATTATTAAAAAAGAAATCTATGCAATCTTAAGATATTTCAATTTTTAAATAGGTACTATTTTCAATGAAGCCTGAGCGGCTTGTGCTTGAAAATAGGAATCAAGTCGTGGAGGATCGAGGATTCAAACCGGGATCTCTAGAACTCATAGACGGAGGCAGTTTGTGGATTCCATATGCTCTACATAGGGAGCGGATATGGTATGATGATGACGATTATATATATAAGTCTCCAAAAGTAGACTTCTTGGTGTTATAAATGCATCATACTATATGGCATAATATTAGTTAAGAATTTTTTTTTCGTAATTTTTTTAATAAAAATTTTCACTTTTCCGTTCTCCAATATTATTTTTAATGGGCGATGTGTCTGAACAAAATATAGATACTATGTAAGTAGTTCTCAAATCTTTGTTATCTTAATAATAAAATTAATAAATAAACAACATTATGAGTGTGCACAATTACTAGTAGACAAAAATTGGCTTTCACCCATTACGGCTTAACATTATTATTAAAGTATTCAGAGTGTTTACATGAGACGCGTTGCGCCATTTCACTGTAGATATATATACAAGTTCTAATAATTGGCAGATATGGATATCAAATACTAGGTGAAATGGAGAATGTTGTAATACATCAATGGCAGGTCATAAGCCCTGTAAACGCCTAGATATCCATAATTCTCTGTTGAGATGTCAAATTTTAAATAAATAGCTTTATGATTATTTTTTAATAATTATTTTGTTATGAAGCGTTGTAAATTCGATAATGTATTAAATAAATAAATATTTTAAAAAAATATTGCTCTCCATGGTCACCCCAGTTAAATTCATATAGACTCTTCTTCCCATCCTCGTGGAGAGTCACCAGATCCGGGAACGCCTGACCTCGGGGTGTCACAACACATTAGCGGGTGTCGGGGTGGTGCTGGCGGGGTGCAGGCGGGGTGCACAGGCTGCTGCAGCGGAGCCCTTGGATGAGGAACCGGTGACCCCGAGGTCTTCAGGAGTCAGGAGTCACCATGCTGATGGTGCGGGAGGATCTAACATGTGGATTGGTATAACAAACATCTTTAAGTGCCGCACTTTTTTTATTTCTCAGCCTACACAAGACACTTAAATTTTGGTACCTACAAGAAATACACTAAAAAATAATCGTAGTACTAATAATGGAGACAACAATCAATCAGCATTTTTGAAATGGGAAATTTTATATAACTTTTGTTTACATAAAACCGTTTTTGTTGTTATCTTCATACATAATATAAAATAGTTATCTTATAACAATATTTAATCAAAACATATTTGTCCTCTCTAGGACATCTGTTCCGAAAAGAACTGTGCTGAATACCTACTTATATTGTGTATATATATTTTTACAGTTCTATAGATACAAATTTATTTTATCAACATTTTACTTTGGGTGTTTTACTTGTAGTTATCACAAGTCACTTTAACGCATCTAACACACGCGAACTGAAATTCACAAATAATATATATAATATTCAAAAGTCATATTACACATTCAATATGAAATTTTGAATCTATGTTTTGAATAAAAATTTTTTTTTGAATATAAAGAATTTTTTTTCTTTCGCAATATAAAAAAAAATAATTAGGGAGGAAAATCGCACAAATTCTTATTAAAATGAAGGTTTTGATTTTGTTTTTTTTTTATGAATAGGATTAATTTGACTAAATAAATTATTTCTTAACTTCTTAATCAATTTTCTCGAAAACTATGGTTCAAATAAAAAAATGTTGTTCTACAAAATCGACTCCAAATATGATGTAGATTAACTGAAGCTTGAACATCGAGTTTTGTTACACCATGTATAAGGTATATAACCCACTACTTGTGGATGGTTCTACCGTGAACGGCACGGTACGTATAAAACGAGCCTTCACTCTCTGCTCCGATTTTCTCTCAAGCCAAATTTCCATCTACTTATTATTTTTCTGTAAAAATACAGAATCACGCACTCTAAAAAAGCAATATCTAAAATGCCTACCTATACATACATAATACTGTAAGTGTAAGTAACACTTATTACCAGCTTTAGGCAGGGTTTTAGTACCGACCCGCAATCAGCGCACAAAATTTGGGGAGCGCGCCTTTGCGGTTGCGGGCCCTCTGGCTTGGAATGCTCTACCACCAGAAGTGCGCAACTGTGAGAGTGAATCTTTTGATTAATTTTGATATCTAATTGTATTTTCTACTCAGAAATTGAGTTTTCATTCATATTAAATTTCCCGAGCCGTTAAATTCAATATTTGAAGCGCCCTTGGGGTATATTTATATTATTTTATCTATATAAATTATCCATAATAATTAGTACATTATAATATGACAATCTTACAAGTAACACTATACCACAAGCATCCTACAGTTATTATAATAATATCGACAGTATCGATATTGTTAACCCAATATACAGAGGGTATAGATATTATACAGGAAGCGCTTTTGTATCAATTACACAATCATTAGAGCAGATTTGCGGTCAGTTGGTTACTTGATACGGTACAAAGGTTTGCCCGGCACGTGCTAACTATCCTCGGGCTGTGTGGGTGTGGTAGTACTCAATCCTGGGTGAGCTGTCTACCTGGACACGTGGACGCCAGACCGGACAACCCCGGATGTAGAAATAATGTAAATATAGATGGGAGTTGTAGACTAACCGCAGACATAAAGAAAACTAGAACTAAGAGAAAAAATGAATGTTAAATTGAATGAAGCATGAAGTTTGAAAGGAGAGATCTTAGATTTTATGAGTCAGTGAAAATATATTTAAACGTTCTTTTTTCTTATAAAATATGCACCTATAGATACTTTAATATACTTAATATACTTTAGTTAATCTTTTATTTTGTTTGTACCTATTTCGAGACACAAATTCATTGAAAAAAGAATGGTTTATTTTGTTTTCACTATAAATTTTTAATCAATTGACATAAAAACTAAATAATATACAAAGTGTAACCAAACATGATGTACGAGCGGGAAGTAAGTGAATCTACGTCATAATTGTAGTCGATTTTTTGTATTAATTTGACCCATAGTTTTCGAGAAAATATAGTTCGAAGTAATTTTTTTTTTCGATAAATTTTTGCAAATTGTTTTCAAATTAATACTATCCATGAAAAAAACACATTAAATAAACAGCATTTTAATAATGATTTGTGCAATTTTACTTAATCTGCCATACTTATGAAAGCTTTTATGAGAAGAAAAATAAATAAAATCAGATTAAATAATCATATTACACATTCGACTCCAAATATGTAGATTCACTAGTTTTCAGGTTGTACGTAGGTACCTTGTATAATTTTATACATTATATAGTAACCCTTTCGTTTTTTTATCGTCATATTTTTTAAAGATTTGTGCTTTATGTATATGTGGATGCAGCCTCCGTAGAGTAATGGCTAAGACGCTGGGCTCACAATACGGAGTTACCTTTATCCAATCCCTCTCTGCCTCAGTCAACAGAGTTGGATTGGGGGTATTGTGACGTCGAACAATACAGTCCGCACGCGTTCAGACAGCTTACTTTAAACTCTTTAGAATTTCAGCTATAAAGGTGCCGCTTCGTTATAAATCTTTAGCCAATTATTACATCCACAAATCTACCAACCATTATAGTGCTCCGTTATGCCTCCATTTCATGCGGATGTAGCTCCGTGTCTAATTGGAGATATGTCTTATTGACACATTGAGCCATAAAATCATCATCATCGTTCCATATCCGCTCCCTGTGTGGGGCATATGGATTTTACGAAATGCTTCCAAGTTGAGCTATCGGCCGCCAGTTCACGTGCATCTTGCAAAGTCAGGTCCACTTCCCGTAGTTTTTACGTAAACAGTAAACTAATACAAACGGTATTATTATTATTATTATTATTATATAATAGGCAGGCAGCTTTTGCTGGTGCGCCTATATCTCTTGTACTGCTTCTTGTCTGCCTTCTACATCTAAACGGTTCTTGAACTGGTTGACCGTAGCGGAGTGAACAACTAGGCTTGGCAACTTGTTCCAGTCTGAAACCACCCTACTAGGAAGGAAGTTTTTCTTAGGGTTGAGGCGGTTATTGTGTTAATTTTTCGTACATAATTGATGTAAAAGATGCGCCCTCCGTATTTGTTTTTAAGAAACGTCTGAAGCATTACTACCTCTCCTCAAACCTCTAAAACATCCTTCATTCATCCTCTTCCCCATCCCTTTCCTTCCTTCCTCTTTTCAATTTCCCCAGTCATATTTTAGTAAGTATATTGTAAGTAATGCTATGTAATTTTAACGCTGTGTCTTTCCACCAATACTCGGTACAATAAAAATTATCACTAAATAACTGAGGGTTGGTTGGAAGATATTGCTTAAAAGCAATAAGCCCGCGCTTGTACTTTTGCAATGTTTGTAAATTTACATAAATTTTAAATAAATAAATAAAATATATTAAATTAAATTACACGATTTTTGGTCCGCCTCGTAGCTTAGTGGCAGCGCATTTGGCTACCGTGCATGAGGTCACGGATTCGAATCCCGTAAGGGGGTCAATGTGAAAAATATTTACGTTTACATGTGTGATTTCATATTAATATTTTCATATGTGATACCCTGGACTGGTACTGAAGCGTAAGACTGATCATCCTACCTTCGTGTAATAAAATTATCAAGATACTCAGCACTTGGTGTACCAATGCAGTGCGCTACGCACCATTGGATTCGGATGAGGGAAAGTATTAGTAGAAGTAGTAGAATAATTTATTTTGAAAATAGACATCAACAATTACAATGATTACTCCACGCCCTAATTATAACAAGCACCCCTATTTTTGCCGCTTCAATTATGCTTATCTTATTTTTCTTCTCCTGGGTGAGAAATTAATCTTATTCGCCCTGATTCATGAGCCCGCCGCTAGATGACACTAGAGTGGCATGATTTATTATATTGCTTAGCCGAGACCACAACCACATCCTTTGTGCACCTAAGGGTGGTTTTAATTTAGCTTATCTGATTCCGGTGTAGCTACGGCACCTTTTTTAAATTAATTAAATGCGTCGTCACACGTATAACTCTATTCATAGAGTTTTTTATAGCGATCTCTTTAGCGACTTTAGCCGCTCCTGTGGCATGGTAGTCAAGACATTGGTTTCTTGCTCAAATTGGGTTCAATTTCCAGTTAGTTCTGCGAACTAACTTATTCTTCTTATTATATTTGTCTGTTGCGATAACATCGCAAAATGAGGGAAAATAGTGAAAGGAAAAGTAAAGCTTTTGTTCGTGAATTATTAAAAGCGCCAAACTAAAATAAATCATTACTAGCATAAGTTATTTGGGCCATGTCTGTTTTTAGAAACGTTCAACCAAAAAGCATGGCCCGTGCTATTGGTCTAATAACTATTATAATTGACTAAAACTACTAACTAACCTTCACGCCATTTCGAAGGAGTAGGAAGAGGGGATAAAACGCCACACCACTCTGTCCTGGCATACTTCTCTTGCTTCCTCCACATTGATACATCTCGTAGTAACCGTAATAACTTGTTATTATAACTGGATACATAGTTTGTCCTAGGGCTTAGGGTAACATAATATATTTTGTGTTTTTTTTTTAAATAGCGTACCCATACATAAATCATACTGTATGATAAAAAGTTATTGATTGAAAAATTTTATCCACACAATATAATATTATAGTAATAAATAATCTCACATCATACGTTATTAATCACATAAATCTTCACTTTATTTTTTTATTTTTTTCTTTATTTGTTTATTTATGGATGATTTATTAAGCGCTATTTTTGCGATAAATCGCCTCAAGAGCGCTGTACAATAAAGAGACTAGATCACAACACCTTGCAGCTACCAAGCGCATGGGCGATTGGGATTTTTTTTAGCCTCCTACAGTTTAAACAGATTTTAATACATGATGTAAAAAATATATAAGTCAATACATACTTAGATTATAATGATGGATTATGTGTAAACAAATATAACTTTGAAGGGAGATAGATTATTGTCTTGCAGCTACTGAGCGCATGGACGATAGATTCTACCTTCCTTTACAAAATTATATACAGTCTTAATTATATTAGATAATTTATTACTTATTATTCAAAACAATTAAATACTTTTGTTCGGTTACAACCCTAGAATTAATTTTTAATTAGGTACTGGTTTCTGTAAGAAATCCATAAATTTAATTAATTGTGTCGTTATCTATGTTTCCAAATAAAACATACACCCAGAAAGTGCAATAAACAATCTTAGATCAATATTAATCACCGTGATTTGCATTATTCGAGGGGCAATTACTCCCCTATCTTAGCCATTACAGGTTACGTCAAAGATTCTGTAACTTCAATGTTTTATTTAAAAACTAAAGAAACTGTTGTTATTATGATAATCGAATAGTTAATAACCCGTTATTCCGATAGTCGATTGATCGACCAATCGACTCACAAATAATTTGAATTATTCGAATAATAGCTACTGAATAATTCGATTTATTCAATTATCACAAACGAGTATCATAATACTGATCATCATATGAGCGTAATCGCTTACCATAGTAAGCGATTACGCTCATACTCATATTACTACTACTCTCCCTTATCCGCACCCATGGTACATAGGGCACTGCATTGGTACGCCAAGTGCAGTGAAACCTGATCATTTGTTACATGAAGGCAAGATGATCAGTCTTACGCTTCAGCGCCAGTTCAAGGTACATATGAAATATTTTTATGTGAAAATCACTTTCAAATAAACATTTCATATTGAACCCCATCGGGAATCGAACCCGCGACCTCGCGCATGGCAGCCATATGCTTTACCGCCATACCACGAGGCGGGCATGGGTACTCATAACTACTTAAAATAAATAAAAAGGAACATATATGTTACTGGAACATTCACATACCTGAATGTTTTGTATATGTATAGAAGAATAAATAAATAAATGTATGGTAGTGAAGCGTGGTGTTGGAAAAAGAAGGATGAAAGTAGACTGAATGCTGTTGAAATGCGATCTCTCAGGCGAATGCGTGGTAAGACTATGTATGATAGGTGTACAAATGTCGAAATTAAAGCAGAGTGCAAGGCTGAGATAAGCATTATCGACAAAATTAAGAAAGGGCTTTTACGATGGTTTGGTCATGTGGAGCGAGTGAGTGATGAAAGGACTGCTAAAAGAAGTTCAAATGCAAGTGTGCCTGGATGTAGAAGCCGAGAAAGACATGGCATGACCAAGTACGTCAAGTACTTGAAAGTGGTCATGTGAAAAGTCGGAATAATCGGCGTATGTGCATGAGAAGATGTATAAATGTGGAGGAAGAAAAGGAAGTCTGTCAGGACAGAGTGGTGTGGCGTTCTATCCTCTCTGCCTACCCCTACGGGGAAATGGAGTGATGGTTAGTTAGTTTATAAATAAATAAATAAGTAAATAAATACTTTAAAGTTTAGGTAACAACGAAGAAGTTACTTACAACACTACACACTTGTGTTCTTTCTTCTTTTGAAATTATTAATAAATGTGTATTGTATTTGGGTGTTAATATTGCTATTTAAAACTACTTATATTTTCTGTAGTCCTGGTACAAATGCTTGGTTCCCAGTTTAACATTCTCTGGGAATAAAATATAGCACATTCATCTTGCACTTCCACTAACTTTCCATTCTTCTTTCTTCCTTCCTACAGTATTTCTGGACTTTATCTTTTAATGGCAGACTTACCTATATGTACCTACTCTGGAAACTTAAAATATTTACAATAATATAGATATAACTATATTTTAATTTCACATGTGATACTTGATACTGATACTGAACTAACCATAACTAAATTGGTGCTAAAGTAGTTTAAGTTGATTTACGTATGAGGATAATTAATGTATGTGGATATTCCAGATGAAATAAGAAATGAACAAAATGTAAAGTTATTTAGGGTTAATGTAAAAAACATATGTGTAAAAATTTTAGTGTAGGTTTTATATTATAGCTAAAACTAACTAACTAACTAACCATCACGCCTTTTCCCGAAGGGATAGGCAGAGAGGATAGAACGCCACACCACTCTGTCCTGGCATACTTCTCTTGCTTCCTCCACATTCATACATCTTCTCATGCACGCACGTCGATTATTCCGACTTCTTACATGCCCACTTTCAAGCACTTGTTTTACTTGATCATGCCATGTCCTTCTCGGCCTTCCTCGACTTCTACATCCAGGCACAGTTGCATCATATATTTTTTTAGCCGTTCTTTCATCATCCATTCGCTCTACATGACCGAACCAACGTAAAAGACCTTTCTTAATTTTGTCGATAATGCTTAGCTAAATTAAAAAATGGATAATGGTAGGATAGTTAGGAAAAAAAATGTAATGTAATAATATTAGTCTATATAAAAAATTAAATAGTACTAAATAATTTTAATAATAAAAAATAAAAATTAATGTCATTACGTAGGAGAAGAAGTAAGCACCTTCCTATAACTTTGTGTTAAAAACATACCGCAAAACTAATAAAATACAATTTTTTCATCAACCGCGTCTTAATTAGTACGAGATTTTTCATTTTGTTTGCAAACATATTTCCGGCAAACAAAATTCATCAACAAAGTTTCCCAATGAAGCGAGCTTAAGACGAGTCCCGCAATTAAGCCGAGTTTTAGATTTCCCTTCTATGGGGGAGTTGAATTATTAATATGCTAATTGCCTCGCTGGGGGATGTCTTCTAGCAAACAGCCGATTACAGGTTTATTATCTCCTCCTACCACTCCTGCTCCCCGGATACCTGCAAACCTCGACTCCTGATGGAAAAAAAAAAAATTTTTCTTAATCTTAATTAAAATGTAAAATAAAAATACGCTCCGGGCTGGGCTGCTCGAACTTTGGCGAGAACGCAATCACGATTTAAGAACTGTCGCTCCCGAATACACCCAAAGGGGTATGCAGAGAAAATATAATGCATAATACCACTGTCCCGGTACATTGCGTCACCCACATTTACTAAAGACAACATTAAAGTTTTTTTAAAATCTGTAATGTATATAAATTAAAAATACCAGCACAAAATAAATGTTCATGGGTTCTAGATCCTACTCATTGTTTTTTTTTTGTTTAAAGTAAAATATTAATCTTTAACACATTATTTTGGTGGTTATAAGAGTAACCTAAGTTATTATAAACAACATTTTGAATGTGTACAAATACTTGTCGACAAATTACTGGATTATACCCATGCTGGGCTAATATCAGATATTATTGATATCCCAACAGAGAAAATCTGGAAACGAATGTGGATTATCTAGGCGTTTACAGGGCTACATTCAAAATGTTGTTAAAAAGATTTACTGGTTAAAATATAAAGCAAACAAAAATTGGAGAGACATCTTCAGGCGTCTCTAGTAAGTAATTAAGTTCGGATGAGCCTTACCTACACCAATAAAGATTGATTGCCAAAAATGCTTAACAATCTTCTCAACAGATGTAATACAACGAACGCGTTTTCAATATGTACAAGTTTCGAAAATTTGACATTCATGGTTATCAGATGATGGGCGGAATGGGGAATGTTGTAATACATCAAGTGGCCACTTAACCCAGCCAATGACAGGTCATAAGCCCTGTAAACGCCTAGATAATCCACATTCGTTTTCAGAGTTTCTCTGTCTCTCTGTTGGGATATCAGTAATATCTGAACTTATTATATTTACAAGATGTTAATGCAATTTTTTAAATTGCAAATGAAGTAACAGTCAAATTAAAACAATAATAATTTATGAAACAGATTCCACTCGTTTTTTAGTTTAAGGATAGATATAATATAGGAATAGTAAACTACCTTTCTTCTAGGCATTAAATCAAAGGGAGTTTATTTTACTTTCTGGGTTTGAAGGATCCAGATGTTATCTGAGATTATTCACACGCGTTTTGCGGTTTTCAAATTTGTAGCGTTTTTTGCCTCCAAATCCCTTAGACGATTTGTGCGTGGGACAGGCGGATTCACTTCCTTGTGGTAGAAAAAATCGCGTGATTTGTGGGGGTGATGTTTCCAGGTTATTCTGACGTCTGGAGGGAGGGTTCCCTGTGCCAATGACTTAGGGGTGGCTGACAAATATTTACATTTGTACGTCTTAATCCATTATTAATACCCTTATTCAACCTGATATTCAGATAGATATGAGAATATAATGAAACTTAGTCAGATTATTCACTGATTTTTGTAGCGCAATTTCCAGATATTTATTTTTAATGCGGTAACTAAGATACACTGAAACACTGCACTTGGTGTCTTGGTTTAGGTACCGATGCAGTGCCCTACGCACCATTAACATACCTACACAGGTAGGTACCTAAATTCTGTGTTTCTTCGTAATATATATATGCAGTCTGTTTTTCGGCAAATTTTTACTTTACTCCATAAAATAATAGCAAAACTTCACAATTGGTAAAATTAATGAATTTCTTGAATCAGATACTTTAAATGTTCTCTCTGCCTTCAATGTAAAAAACAGCCTAGGCACTCGTTCAACAACGGTCTAGTCGCATAGCTTTCTCGCTAGAAAATGTCTATCAATGCTTTTTTTAATAGCGTTCAATTGATGAAAAGTAATTTGGTCAAGGTATCTTTGTTTTATATTTCTTCGAATTGTTTTTAGAATAAATAAGTAGATACCTGTTTAAAACAAATCTCTTCTTTTTACACTCCTTTTTACTACAATAAATTGTTCGGCAAAATAGATAGATTATGGATGATTTAAGTCCCATAGATTTCCCACGGGTCCCACAGGAACATATTCCAAATATCAGGAAGTGCTGTCATTAACGGAATACAAGTGCAAGGATACCACAAGGTGACAAGAGGTCGATCACATGCGCTCATAAATATATCTATACAAAAAAATCTGTAAGAGAGGAAGGTACCTAAGTACCTACCTACCAATATCTACTCTATCGTATTTGCTACTTCTACTTTCCCTTATCCGCACCCAATGGTACACTAAACTCAGTACATTTTGGTAATTTGTTGAATGAAAAGAAAGAAGTAAGATTATCAGTCTTACTCTTCTATTAGTAGCAGCGTGCGCCGCATTCAACAGTATGAAAGCTGTCTGGAGATCGGATGTTTACTCGGTTAAAACAAAATGCCGCCTTTATAACGCCTGCATCACACCTGTTCTCCTCTATGGCTGCGAATCGTGGCACCTAACCAGGGCCCAAGATAGCAGACTTCTGAGTTTTGAGAATAGGTGTCTTAGAAGAATTTTAGGTGTCCGGTGGTTTGACTTTGCAAGGAACACAGAGGTGAGGAAACGGACACAGCAACCCTTGGTATCTACTGTCATCCGGCGAAGGCGTTTCGGCTGGCTGGGCCATATACTACGTATGCCTCCCGGGAGCCTTAACCATGCTTGCCTATTTTACAAGGCATCAGATTCTCGGCGTCCTGGTCGTCCACTGTTGACAATTCGTGGACAGTTTGCGTCAGAGCTGCGGTACGTGGATTTGACTTGGGAGGATGCATGGGAGCTGGCAGCCGATCGCTTGGCCTGGAGGCAGTTTGTGGATTCCATGTGCTCCACATAGGGAGTGGATATGGTATTATGATGATGATGATGACTCTTCTATTTTAAATAGTCCTCGAAAGATACCTTTCTCATACATATATGCGAAAATTTGAACTCATCTTTTATTTCACATAATATGTCTTTGTTTGCAATACGCTTCGAACAAGAATTTCAGAGTAGTTACATTCCATACTTGAAAAATAATACCGTGTCTGAGGTGTCTAGTTACCCACTACGTCACTCACTACGTCATCAATGGGCAGCTGTGTCATCACTAGACATCTACGTCACACGTTTCATGTATTGACCTAAGTGCTGGAGTCTTTATACAGTGGAATTTGATAATAAGTGGTGGTATGAATTTAAACCTAGGAAGCGTAAATTTTTTGAAAATTTGTATGGAAATGCCCCTTCTAGGGAATTCTTATTCGAAGTCAATACGATTGAATCCATTTCAAACAATTATCAACAATTTTGCTTGGGAAATTTGGCTTTGCAAAAATACGTAGTATCACGTTTTTATTTATATTTTTACACCAGTGGTTTGATTAAAAAAAATATTTTTGAAATCTAATAAATAATTACCTACATAATCTATTGATATTTCACTATGTACGTAAATGTAATTATTTACCTATGTGTTTTATTTCCCTAAGGATCAAACGAAATTCTTTTTCAAAGGAATGCGGGAACAGGAGAACATAATTAGGCCTGGGTGGTTCCGGCATTTGGTCGCCATACTAATATAAACATAACTAATATCAAGGGTGATTTCCCCTGATACACCTCCGCTCTCATGTTGCCCCGATACATCGCGGTTGGCTGAACATGCTTATTGCTACTTGTTGCAAAAAAATATCACGGGGCTCGTAAAATCGGAGTAACCCATAAAATTGTGAATTGACGTTTTAAAAAGGCAGAGAGAAAAACATAAAACAAAACATGTAGAGAGATAGAAAGAAACAAATGCAATTATGTAAAAATGCAAGTAGAGGTGGCTTCAAACCTCGGAGGATTATAATTCTAACTTTCTAGGTACAACAAGCCATTGTTTTTAAACCCTACTTTATTGTTTTCCATTTTGCTAAAAAAAAATTGGAGATTTTGAAAGCACTACAAAAAAGTAATAACGAGAATTCTACTTTCAAATTTCAAACATTATGAATAATCTAAGCTAAGAGTAGATTTTATTAAATTTATGATAAACTGAATTTGACACTTTTATGAAGATTTTCAAGTTGTATAAATCTTGGAAACTTGGAAAAATCTCATCAAAACTGTATATTGTTATGTTGTTGGAAAAAGAATTTAACAAATTTAAAAAATCGATAATTCAGCTCCTTAAAAAATAATTGCGTGTGAAAGATATCTTACCACCAGCGTCCAGTGAGTCCAGCGTTTTAACCATTACGCTACGGAGGCTGCCAAATTTGTTGTTATAGTTCCATTAACTGGTAAAGTGTATTTTTCAATAAATAAACATTGAGAAGGAAAATTCAAGGTAGATGGTATAGATCTATAATTTTGTTTTCTAAGGGCACGTTGCTGATTCACTTCAGGCAATAATTCGCTCCGTAAACGCAATTAGGGCTAGGGGTTGTAATCAGGATAATTCTATTACGGTTATGATAGTAATAATAACAAAAATTACTCTGCAAGGGGCAATGTTACAAAAGCCAAGTGCGGTTTTTATTAGATTAAGTATGTAGGTACTCTTCTAGTGTTATGCGAAAACAGAGGTAGCCAACTGAAATATGCTGTAGTTTTTGGGAAAAAGTTATAATTCAATTTAATTTACTCATCTGAAACATTTGTCTCGACACAGAGAACCCATAATTATGTTCTAGTTACATCGATCAAGTATAAATCGAAGTGATTTCAGGTAGCACATTTCAACATCAATTTTCGTTTTTTTTTTAAATTTTTCACATAAAAGAGGAGGGATCCTGGTCAGACGTTTTTTGTACAACATAGATTGAGAAATGCGCTCAATCGATAGTTTTCTAATATCTAAAATGCTTCAGACTGTCAATGATTTTTACTTCTTAAGCATTCAAACGCGTTTGGTGTAGAGACCGAGAAATCAGAGTCCTCAAGGACGTCCACCGATGAGATGGGTGGACGCCATCAGGAAGTCTGCCGGAAGACAGTGGGTGGGGGCGGCGCAGGGTCGGGAGGAGTGGAGACGGCAGGGGGAGGCCTATGTCCAGTATTGGACCTTAACGGGCTAAAATGATGATGATGATGAAGCATTTTCATATTTCCATCAGTTTCGACTCCCTTAAATATACAATATACACATATACAATAAATTTCATGTATTTTTTGAAAGTAACAAGTAAAAAGTAGGTACTAAAAAGGGATAGAACATAAATATTATAATTCCTAAAACCAGCATGTTGATCTTCATTTTTGGGCAAGTACTTATAGAGTAGGTACATCATAAGAACTCAAATATTTTTTAACTTTTTTTCTAAAGTGTAATGTGGTCACCGAATAAATTTCGATGAATGTGGTATTTGTATAATCATGTTAGTGCAGTTGATTGTCCATGCAGAGAAAATGAAGAAACGGAATATGTGTCGAAACCGGTAAACAGAAGAATCGCTTAAATGTCATTAAATTGGTGACCCCTGTCGCGACAGAGACGGTAATAATTCACAAGAACCATTACACGACTGGTCGGAACAACTTCTGTTGGACCAAAAGTGACTGTATTGCCTCCTGATTCGTACCCTTAGTATATTCCGGGCTCCTGTTGCTCGATCACAGATCACTACCGACTCGGTAATAAGCGACGTGATAACGATTTCTTACCCATGGATGTTTAACGTTTTCGCGATCACAATGGAACAAGCGTTAAAAGTTATCGATCGGGATTATTAAACGAGCGCATACTAGTCGCGAGCCATTTCCCGAGATATGTCTTATTCGCACATATATTCATTCAATCTTTATTATAATTTAGCCGGTTTTCGGCAAGCCAAATATTGAGAAAAGCAGTCGACATAATAAAAAATCCGACAAGCGCGTTGATTTAACGTTTGACGTACGGCCGCGATATCGCGTTCATCGGCTGTGCTCGGCTCAGATCGGTTGTGCTCGGCTCGGCGAACACGTTGCCGAACCGATACCACGGTATCGAACTGTGATCGGTCAAATCGTTAGGGCTAGCACGTGGTTAGCACGTTTTTAACTACGTCGATAGTTATCTGTGATTGAGCAACTGGTAGCTTTCTTAAATTTGTATTCCTTATCAGTATAATGGCTCACTCGGTTCGGGCTCGTGTGAAGGGTGAATGTTAAATTCCCGATTGAATCAAGATTTATTAATTTAATGAAATATAAACGAAGTATGTTTACAAGAGACGGAAATGTGGATAAGGACATTGAGAGAAGGGTTAGTGCCGTAAACAGAGTTAATGGTGCCTTGAAATCGATAGTGGCAAATAAGAACTTATCGAAGGAAGCAAAATTGGCAGTACACAACGGAGTTCTGGTACCAACCCTTATGTATGATAGTGAAGCGTGGTGTTGGAAAATGAAGGATGAAAGTAGACTGAATGCTGTTGAAATGCGATCTCTCAGGCGAATGTGTGGTAAGAATATGTATATGATAAGTGTACAAATGTCGAAATTAAAGCAGAGTGCAAGGCTGAGATAAGCATTATCGACCAAATTAAGAAAGGGGTTTTACGATGGTTTGGTCATGTGGAGCGAATGAGTGATGAAAGAGCGCGGCTAAAATAAGTTAAATATACAAGTGTGCCTGAATGTAGAAGCCGAGGAAGGCCGAGAAAGACATGGCATGACCAAGCACGACAAGTACTTGAAAGTGGACATGTGAAAAGTCGGAATAATCGGCGTATGTGCATGAGAAGATGTATGAATGTAGAGGAAGCAAAGGAAGTATGTCAGGACAGAGTGGTATGGCGTTCTATCCTCTCTGCTTACCCCTGCGGGGAAATGGCGTGATGGTTAGTTAGTTAGTTATAAACGAAGTACATTATGTGCTATGACTGTTTTTTGCAGCAAAAACTGTTTTTTTTCAATGAATGAAAAAAACTAAATCAATGTCGTATGGCATAAAGTGAAGATAAAGATTTAAAAAAATATCTGTATCTTCGTCAGGACACCCACCACAATTCCGCGTAAATAGCAGTAGACATTGATTACCACAGCTATCAGGATATAGAGGCGGCCTCCGTAGCGTAGTGGCTAAGATGCTGGACTTACGATACTGGACTTATTAGGTTCGGTAAGCTCGGAGAAAAAAATCACGTCTTCAACCCTGTAGAAGAAACGCGCTGATAAATAAGTTATTACTTACAATTTGATATCTCAACAGAGACGAGAAATTTGTAAGGGAATATGGATACCCAGCCAATGACAGGTCATAAGCCCTGTAAACGCCTAGATATCCATATTCCCTTCCAAATTTCTCGTCTCTGTTGAGATGTCAAATTGTAATTATTAGCCCGTAATGGGTGAAATCCAGTTTTTTTCTACAAGTATTTGGACACACTCAAAATGTTGTTTAGGTAATTACTTGTTTGGCGAGATCTAGATTTAAACTAATGTATGCTTGTTACAAATAATAATTTTTTTTTTTTAAATTACGAAGATTTCTCATGCGCATTTAACGTCGTAAACCTACCAATTTAATCAAGGTCTTATCTGTATGCATTAAAAGCCCTGCCTATCAAACTAAATATATGTATGTATAAAGCATCGATATGACATAAACGCTATTATCCCTAACACGGCATAAAGCAAGCTTAATAGAGGTCAACATTCACCATTACCACCCCCTGGTAACGACTTCTCTTGCCACAACATTTCAACCCCCAAGACATCTAGACCCCCGGCCAAGGGTCTTATATGCAAATGCTACATGAAGGGGTAATTAGATCCCGTAACTTAGTGCCAGATGCGAGTTATTGGCGACCTGAAATTAACCAAATTGATACTGAGAAATTATATGTGTCACTTATATACAAACAGAAACTGTATGTTCTATGCTGCTGATGCCTTCACGAAAAAAAGGTTTTTTAAATTTGTTAAAGTTTTTTTTTTAAATAAACAAAAAATCTATAGCAAAAAAGTTTCGTAAATAAAACGCATACATTTAAGCTGTTTTATGTAACTATATCTAATACCTATAAATAAACTTCAGTATAAATAAAAAATAAAATACATAGTTTTCATTTCATTTTGTCAATATTTACCGTCTTTAAAAAAATGTATATTTTCAATTACAATATTCATATTCCATATTATTGTTCTCTTTTTTTGTTTGCAAAATATTATGTTAGTAAGGACACATAAAAAAATACTGATAGTTAATATTATATCCATATAATATTTAGATTATTATTGATCTTCAAGAACCTACTGGTACTATAAAAAACTATATCTATTCACATATTATAATGCATACTATATTGCGCAGAACAATTAATAAAATAATGCATAGCGGCTGTTACAAATTAAAATGTTAAATAAACATGAAAGTAAAGATAAAATTCATGAAATGTTGGTATTTCAAACGACTTGTTCTTACACAATTTTTTTTTTTAGTTTGTGTGTGAACAATTTTATATACCTACTGATCTTTTACTCTCTGAACCGACAATTTTATTGTTTGTGGGATCGGGTTCTGATAATTACGAAAATGAAATATTTCATGTCTAGTGGTAGGTACGACAGAAAACGACAAAGATAGGTTCACAGGTGTAGATAAGATAGATTTTATTGTAATTAGATAGGCAAAAACATGACGAAAAAAGGGGTAACAAATTTAATTACAATTTCACCTTCCTTCATATTCCATAGAATATTTCTGAGGGAGATTAAAACCCAGATTCATAAATTAATAACGACTTAACTTGCAACACTTTTACGTTACACAACGCGACACAGCCATCCCTCTTTCCAGCATATTTTCAATGCAACAATTCGTTCGTGTCTAATGCGGGGGAAATTAAATTTCTGTATCACGACGAATATCCGTTGCGCTTTTTTGGCGTCGGTTTTTAATCAGAATTTGTAGTGATACTTTTAAATTGTGGAATGAAATAAAGTTTTTATTGTGTAGTAAACAGGCTTTAATATTATGTGGACATCTAGAAACAAAACAGAACATTATTTTAAACGAAGAATCTATGAAAATAATCATTTTCATTTTTTTATATTTAACATTTTAGCTAAATTGGCAGTGGATAAATTTATATTCAACATCTTGGCTAAATTGGCAGTGCAATATGGAGTTCTGGTACCAACCCTTATGTATGGAAGCGAAGCATGGGGTTAGAAAAATGAGGATGAAAGTAGATTGAATGCAGTTGAAATGCGATCTCTCAGGCGAATGTGTGGTAAAACTATGTATGATAGGTGCACTAATGTTGAAATTAGAGCAGAATGCAAGGCTAAGATAAGCATTATCGACAAAATTAAGAAAGGTCTTTTACTTTACGTAGAGCGAATGCATGATGAAAGAACGGCTAAAAAAATATATGATGCGACTGTGCCTGGATGTAGAAGTCGAGGAAGGCCGAGAAAGACATGGCATGATCAAGTAAAACAAGTGCTTGAATGTGGGCATGTAAGAAGTCGAATAATTCGACGTGCGTGCATGAGAAGATGTATGAATGTGGAGGAAGCAAGAGAAGTATGCCAGGACAGAGTGGTGTGGCGTTTTATCCTCTCTGCCTAACCCTTCGGGGAAATGGCGTGATGGTTAGTTAGTTACATCTTAGCAACATTTCGTTACTGTAGGAACTGTTCTCCCAGCTTTTAATATTTTATTGTACTAACATTTATTAAAAAGTACGTATAGAAATTATATTACATATTCTATTTAATTTAAAACAATGTACTTAATATTTCCTTTATCGGTTTGGACAAAAGTGTTATTTTAATGTATTTTTGAACACATTTTGTTATTTTTAGATTTACCAAAGTCCTCGCTTTGTTTTCGCCGGTCGCATTCGAATCTTTATTTCTTAATTCCGATCTGATATCCCGGCCTTTTCAAATGTGCTCCCTAGGGACAAGGGTGGTTAAGACCTAAAACCTAAAGTGACATTCCGATGAAAGTATCAGGACATCAGGAGCGCGGAAACAGGTGCTATCTCGGGCGGGGATCAGTTGATCTCGCGTAGGCCCGGGATGAACAAAACGTGGGGAAGCGAGAATTACCCAGAGAATTCTATGCGCTCCTGGTAATCTGTGCGCTTCTTGTAAATCTTCAACGGATGTTCTTTTAAAAATAAATTAAATAAATAATTCTCAAGATGCAATAACAAAATGAATTAGCATCACGATCGCAAAAATTGATTCTATACGATTTTTAATTTCTCTTACATTTAAATAAAATATGTCGGACTCAAAATAGAAATCAAGAATTTAAAAATTTGGTAAGTAAACAGATTAAAACTGAATTGTTTTTGTTCGAAATTTCAGAACTTTTGAAATGATTCCTCACGAAAACGGCGGGTTAGGTTATACGCAAATAATAATATTACTATTAGGTATTATTAGCGTAGGTATAATTAGGTATTATACATAGCTACTTTTCTTGAGGTAACCCACATTTAATTTGGCCACTAAAACTTGTATAGTCGCCTAAATATAAAAAATAACAAACAAATTAATGAAGCTTAAATCAGCATACAATATTTCCCACCTCCAGAAAATCCACGTGAGTTGACTTTAGTTCCAATTTTCAGTAAATGTTAATTACATTTATTGATATTATTAACGGGCTTGAGACGAGTAATCTAATTACTTAAAATATGAACAGAAAATTGTAGTGACTACAATATAAATAAGAAAACATTAGACCTATTATTATTATAAATCGGAGGTTATGGTGTTTGCAAAGACACAGTATTTAGAATATGTTCCTCCTGTTATTTAAGGGGGACAAAGTTAGAGGTGGTCTCTAGATTTAAATATCTAGGTCACATTCTGACACCTGACTTAAGAGATGATCAAGATATTGAGTGTCAGAGACGTGCAATCTCTATTCGCGCAAATATGATTGCAAGAAAATTCTCTATGTGCTCACCCCAGGTGAAGCTGGCACTGTTTAGGACGTATTGCACGCCCATGTACACTTGTGAATTATGGTGTCAATACTCAGCAGCAAGCTGGAGTGCAATAAGAGTGCAGTATAATAATGCTTTTAGAATACTGAACCGCTAACCAAGGTTCTGCAGTGCTTCCGGTATGTTTGCTATCTCAGGAATAAACTCCTTTGAAGCCACGGTGCGTTTTAAAGTGGCCAACTTCAGGAGTCGGCTGTTTGGGTGCAGGAGTGGGATGGTCCAAGCCGCGCTGCTGTTCGCGGACGGCCCACTCCTGAAGCATTGGTCGAAAACTTTAAATTTTCGACCACCTTGACCACATTTTTATCTTTTTATTTTATTTTATTTAAATTTTTTTTTTTTTTATTTTTTTTTTTTTTGTTTCATTTTATTTTTTTTTATTCTATTTTATTTTATTTTGTTTTATTTTATATTATATTTTATTTTTATTTTATGTACTGTATCAAAGATGATGCTAAATATAAAAGGATTATTATTATTATTATTATTATTATTACTATTCTCTTTACCATCTCTACCTATAGAGATAAGCGGTTAGAGTAAATCTAGCATCGCACTTCAGCGCCAAAGGCTTAAGGCCGACCAAAAGTGCCTACACAAATCCCTGAATCTGATTTGCATTCTCACCCTCAGCATTCCGATCGGGTGATTCTGGGGTGGAATTTTTTACACCCTTTAGGATAAACGGTTTAACAATAGGAAAGGGATAGGATTGCCGGCATCTTAGGTCTCATAGTCGAGATAAGAGGATTGCATTGTAAATTTCTGGGCGAACAAACTACGTAAAGATAACTGTCAATATTTTGCTGATTTTTTAAAAATATCTGCCTACTTTGTTTGCCAATATTATGTAAAACAAAAGTGTATAAATTGAGCTCGTGTCGATTCCCCTATCGTTAGTTCTAAGTCCTCAACGCTAACGTTAAATCAACCCAACATAATCAATTAATTTTACAAGGCAGTATTATGTAAAGATCAAGATACACTGCACTCGGTGTACCGATGCAGTGCCCCAATATTGGGTGCCGATAAGAGAAATAAATAGTAGTAGTATTATAAGTTAGTAATCTTACCTAATATTTACAACAGGTATAGATCATGCATTTCCACTAAGTTTCCATTTTTATTTTATTTGTAAAACATTTTAAGATTATAGATGAAGAAAAAACAAAAGTTTTTAAAACAGGCTTAAAGTCCCTTATGGATTGGCCTTGAGGTTGAGAATGTAACTTTTCTATTATAAATTATAATTGTTCCTAAATAAGAAATCTAGGCAGACAGGAAATTATAGACAACCATTTTGAGTGTGTCCAAATACTGTAGACAAAAACTGGATTTCACCCATTACGAGCTTACATTAAATTACAATTGACATCTCAACAGATACGAGAAGTTTGGAAGGGAATATGGATATCTAGCGTTTACAGGGTTTATGACCTGTCATTCGCTGGGTTAAGTGACCACATGATGTATTACAACATTCCCATTTCTCCTAGTATTCGATATCCAACTTATCTGCCAATTGGGGTTCTTCCCGATTTTTATTTTTAAAAAATGATTGAAAAATTACAATATCAAGGGATTTTTTAAAAAATGTTTACGATGTCATATGAATTTTCTGGCGCGGGCTCACTACGGAATGAATTTCACTCCTTTTACGGTAGACGGATATGACGTCATTAGCCAATAACGGGCGTTAAAAATCATTCGTATTTTCGTGTTTTTAAAACATAAATTTATAAATGAAAACAAAATTTTTGATCATTGTGTTTCATATCGTTGGAATTGTAAAAATATACTTTAAATATTTATAACGTTTTCAAGGATATTCATGCTATCGGGAAGAACCCTATTATCAGAACTTGTATTTATAATACAGTGAAATGTCGCGGCGCTCCATATGTGATAACTATCGAGAAATAACTAATAAATATTTATAAAATAACCTAGATAATAATTACACCGACATATAGTTTTGGACGATTACTACTATTTATTTAAAGTTTTCACTGCAATACATACATTTGAAATAATGTTATAAATTATGTTTTTAAAAATATTCTAGTTGTGTTAAGTACCTACCAGGAGTCCAGACAATAACAAACGATGTCCAACACTAACGCCAGTAAATGTAATATATGTATAGGCGGTGTTAATTAAGCGCCCATTGTGAAAGTGATGTGTTCCTCCCTGATATACACAATAGCCTTAGGTGTACACAGAGACGTATTCGGTTATTTTTTAATATTTTTAATTACTCAATTAATGCTTCCGAATTAATAATTTATTAGGAAAGACTATTAGTTTATGTTTTCATATTTTAATAATAAATAGAATTTCAGGCTTAAATCAACACCTCCTCTACATAAAATTCAGGGGGTGGTGCCTTAAATCACTTGTTATTATGGTAGATATACGCTTTTTGTATATTATGTTATGTGATAATTTGTATATAAAAAATTGTTATTGCTTTAGTAAATTTACGTTTCCTTGCTTTGTGCATTGTGGAATTCCTCTATAAATTTATCTTTAATAAATAAACCCATCAATAATAGTATATTGCAATAGGTACCTACCACTAGCGCAAAATACACAAATTTGGTTTTGCTTATTACACTTTCCGAAAAACCAATTTTTAAACAAAATTACGAATTCGGCTCCTGTGAATTTTGACCTGTCAGTCAATTTTCTTGGCTCAGTTTTTTAAGTGGTTGATTGATTGAAAAAATAATACCCATACATAAAACGTTGGTATACATATATGATACACCTACACATTCAGACGTTTAAGATTAATTCGTTTGACGATGATATACGTCGCGGATAAGGGTTAAGAGATTGAGAAAAAGCTTAATCTTACTCAGAAAAAAAATAAATCAAAGAAAAAAATCATTTCAATTTTTTAAGGAAATGTACCTACCTACCAAAGGTTGGAAAGGTAGATTCAGAATGAAATTGACTCTTAGAAGACCTAAGAAGAAGACGAAAAAGAAACAGGACCTTTAAATGCCTAAATATCCATATTCACTTCCAAACTTCTCGTCTCTGTTAAGATGTCCACTGTAATGAAATTATTTTGTATTTCACTTTTATCACATAATAGCACTTTTACACTTATAGGTACCTAATATGTATTATTTTTCTTTTAAATTGCAGTAATATACCTACATTTAGTGAAAAATAAAGGATGTTTTGTGTATTATTATATAATTCCTATTTCAAAGATGATTTGTTTATTAAGGTAGCTGAACCAGTGTGTTAGTTTACTCCAAATATTGAATCTGCAAACAGTGGTCCCGAGAGATTCGCACAATGGCGTAATCTGGCTGTTATAATGCACATAATCCATATTATATTTATATACGTATTCCTGTTAATATCGTCGTATGACCATTCCTGTTATTATCCTTGTGTCCATTTGCCGGATGATGCCAGATGCCCGTTGAGAAGCACTTACCTAATTATGAAGAGGGATGAAGGAGTTCAGGGTGGCTAGACTAGGGAATCGCCTCCCCTTATAAACTAAAAGGGAATATTTTGACCTTAAAATATTTTAACAATATATTTTGCATTTTTTTAAATAGACTTATATCATGAAACTAATTATTGTAAAAGCTTTAGGTACGTACCTAGATGTACGTACTACTTCCACATTCCGAAACTTTTTTTCTTAAGTTAGCTTGTTAATTTTTTATTACTTAGAAAGCAATTTCCCGATGGACTGTTTGGAGATTTTTAATAAGGATAAAATTGTAATTTTAATATTGGATTATTGCCATTAAAATAACATTTATTAAAAAAACACGAGTACCTACCTGGTTGCACAAATGTTATGTATTGTATCAGCATCCACTTTTACCTACATTTGTTTTAAAATGAATATAGATTAATATGAACGGGTGGTGCCCAGTGAGTAGCGTCGCGGTCCCTGAGTCCAGAGATCGTCGGTTCGAATCCCCACTTCGACACGACTCGATTCCCTATTTTCAAGCACAAGCCGCTCATTGAAAATAGTATTTAACAAATTGAAATATGTGCAAATATCATAAAGATTGCATAGATTTCTTTTTTAATTAAAAAAACATAATAATAATAAATAAATAAAAAATGTTGCAAACCAGCAAAACCGCTAAGATACTAAATTTAATTTTGAAAATACCTACAGTTTTTTGCTTTGCCTCTACTGAGTAGGTACTCTAGAGACCATCATTCAACATACCCCTAAATTTCGACATATTCATTTATTCCCGCCAAAATACATACTTCCCGCCAAATGGTCGCGTCTCCTCCATTTCCTCAAAATGTCATTGAACCTGTGGGAACAAAATATTATGCACTCATAGTAGAAAAAGAACAACTAACTTTTAGCTGCTCTAACAACCACCTGAAATGATAATGCCTTTTTTACTTTTTGGTTTATTTTAACTTCCTAGTTTATTGAGGTTATTTCGTATGGCTGTGCGTAGTGTTGCCATTCCTTAAATATGTGTTTTCTCATTATTGACAGGTGGAACATATTTAAAATTATTATCTATGGGAAATTTTACTGGAATCTCGTAAAATTTTAAAACAGACTACGGTTTAATATAAACTGTGCAGGTACCTTCATTGAAAAAAGAGTAGATTCTTCCTTAACTACCCATACCTATAATATATATTTTTGTTTCAAACTTCAGCGAGCTTCAGCATCATTCCGGGACCTAGAATTCATTGGACACATATTTTTTGGTAATGAAATATGACACCTTTTTATCATGTTGCCTTTTCGAAAACTGAAAAAAAATTGTTATCGATATGCCCTAATGTACAACGGGGTTCTTTCCGATTTTTTTATTTTTACTTCAAAAAATTGATTTGAAAATTACAATTTCGAGGAAATTTTTTTAAAAATTTTTACGATGTCATTTTTGAATTTTCTAGCACGGTTTGAAAATGGCGCTTTTTCAAATCGCTCGCAAAATACTCCATTTGGGCGCGCATGCGGTGTGACGTCACAGCAATATAGGCGCTACTTCGGAATGAATTTCACGCCTTTTACGCCCGTGGGACGGGTATGACGTCATTAGCCAATAACGGGCGTTAAAAATAATTCGTATTTTCGTGTTTTTTAAAACATAAATTTATTATTAAAAACTAAATTTTTGAGTATTGTGTGTTATATCGTTGGAATTGTAAAAATACACTTTAAATATTTATAACGTTTTAAAAAGAATATTCATGTTATCTGGAAGAACCCCATTATACGAACTATATTGACTATGTACGAAATAATAATATATCGACGCTACGGTGGAAAGGAAAAAGTTACTAAGCGACAAAATACGTGCAAAGGAAAACGATCATGTCACTCGGTATCATTTTCTTTTGCACATAATTATTTCGCTTTAGTAGGTTTTTTCTTTCCACCGTCGATATATATCGCGTTTGTAGGGAGAGACTCAAAGGAAAGGAAATATTTACTTACGATCCTAGTTAGTTAGCGTTAGCCGCGGCGGTGCTTTACGCAAAAACTTTCCCGCTTATTTCGAAATATTATCTACCCTGTATGCGGGGCATGCGGGGTACCAAAACTCTAAAGTAAAATTACTAGGACGTGAACATAAATTAAAAATAAAGTAAATAAAATTCTCCAATTATTTTTTACAAAAAACAGATACACTTTTAATAGATTGAGATTTTCCACTGACATTTCTTGGCGGAACAGCATTTTAATTATATTTTTTAAATGTTTAATTAATTATAGTAAGATATCATTTTCTCAATATTTTTTTTGCAATAACATACGTTCATTTAACCACTGCTACAATATTCTCTTACCCGCACCCAATGGTGCATATGGCACTGCATCGATGCACCGAGTACAGTGATTCTTGATCATTTTATTACATTTAGGAAGATGATCAGTCGTACGCTTCAGTACCGGGCATATTTACTGATCTAACTTGCGAAAACTCTTAAACTTGCAAAAGCTCTTTAACTTGCAAAAGCTCAATACCTAGATTGCAAAAGCTCAATACATAACTTGTAAAAGCTCAATATCCAACTTGTAAAAGCTTAATACCATACTTGCAAAAGCTCTATAATATACAAAAGCTCTATAATTTACATAAGCTCTTATTCATTTACAAAAGCTCTATAATTATACAATATCACTGTAACTTGCAAAAGCAATACCTTACTTGGAAAAACTCTTACATTATGCAAAAGCTCTATAACTTGCAAAAGATATTTAACTTAAAAAGATCTTCAACGGGGGTAAATAGCTTTTTATTCTTAAAATATACGTCCAAATCTCTTAAAAAAACTATTTTCTTGCTATCTTCCCTGGGAAAAAAAAATGTTCGATTTTAAACTTTTTCCGATAATTTAACTTTTTTTAACAAACGTCAGAACTAACGGGACGTGACCGGACTTGGCGAGGATACCACGGGTAACTGCCGTCGATCGCTTGGCCTTGGAGGCAAAATGTTTGGATATGGTAAAGATGATGATGATGAAAGATGTTACCCATAGACAGGAATTATTACAGATCGCTTAGCAAAAAAATGTCACAACGATTCAAACATTGTTAAATAAAGGCGATTTTATTTTTTATTGACTTGTTAATTATTAATAATAATACGGTAAGTTATTTTTAAGTTCTTAAAAAAATTTACCCCTAAAAATGATTTTAAAGGATTTTCCAGCTGCAAATAATTATAAAATTATTTAAATTTGATTCAAAAAAAATTGGGGAATGAATGGTGTTTTTTGCCCTGTATGGTGTTGTTTTCTGTTTTTAATTTGACCTAAAAGGGCTTTTTTTAAAAAATTTGAAATTTTGAAATTAAATTTTAAAGAATTTTTTCAAAGGATAGTTTTTGTTTTATTTCTCTTTAGTGGAATTTCCTTTACTACAAAAATTTGATCCCTTTCCTGGATGTTAACAGGGGAAGAGAATTCGTATTTTGGGCCAAATTTAATAAATTTCGTTATTTTCCCTTTTGTCGGCAAGGTTTAACTAAAAACTACTGTAAACCCTTCTTACCCCAACAAAGGAGAACGCCAAACATCATTTTGGCGCGCCTGTTTAAAACCCTAATTTTAACAATTTTTTCGAATTCACTTAAAATTAATTGTAAGCCATTCCTAAAAGGGGACGCCTTCACTAGGGACACTCTTTAACTTCTTTACTTTCTTTTTTAACCACCCCATAAACCCCGAAAGGGTTCTTAATTTTTTCATAATGCTTATCTGCCTGCTTTTTCCTTTTGCTTTACATTTAGCTTTTTTAACTATTTATTTGTTTTAAAATTTTTTTTTGGAACATAAAAAAGGGTTGTTTAAAAAAATATTTTTTTAAAGTAATATTTTTTTGAAATAAAAATTAGTAAAAAATGATGTGTTTTTTGCCCCCAAAACTTTTACTGAGTTTTTTAAAGTTTGTGGGTTTTACTCGTTTGGGGTTTTTTTTTTCCCTTTTCCCCAAAAATATTTGATCCATTTTCCCGGGAGGGTTTGGGAAACCCACTGTCAAAGGAATTACGTAAAAGGACTTTAAGTTGATTTTTTTTTTCATTTCTCATTAGATATGGGGGAAAAGGCCCTTTGAAAACTAAAAAAATGCTTGTAATACAAACATGCATGTTACATACAAACCTCCCAAGGAGAACTGCAAAATTTCAGTATTTTTGCGCCCGGGGTTTGAAAAATTAAAAAGCGCATATTTTTTAGCAATTTTTTTTGTCTTTTGAAGTAAAAAAACCCTTAACAAAAAACTTTTTAAGGGCCCTTTTTCCCCACGGTAGGCAAAGGGGGGTAAAAGCCTACATTTTTAATAAACACATTTCCCCAAATTTCCCTCTAATTTCATTTTTCTTCTAGCCACCGGGATTTTTTTTTTTGGGGGGGGACTTTTTAATGTCCATTTTCAAGTCTCTTTCTTGATCTCCCGTGTCTTTTTGGCCCTTTCCCTTGGGCTTCCACCCCGGCACCCTTGCATTATAACTTATTTTAGCCGTTTTTGTTAAGCCCTTAGTTTTGTGGTAATGTTTTATTTCACCCTTGCATTTGCCTTTTTCGCTTTGTTACAAAGTACCCTTTTGGTAATTTTTTTTTTTAAATTCCCTTAAAAACCCGGAAAAAGAAAGGGGTTATGTCCAAAATAAAGGTTTTAAATTTTATTATGATGAAAATAAAAATTTTTATTTTTTTGTCGAATCGGGTTTTGTTTAATAAAAATTTAAAAAAATTTTTGAGGTCTTAATTTTTTTTAAAATTTATTTTTTTTTTTTTAAAAAACCCTTAAAAACACGGTTTGTACCCTGTTTTCCGCGAGGGAAAAACCCGGGTCTTTCCAAAACTTAAGCCCGTGGCGTGGTATATTTTGGGGTGTATTTTTTAAAACCCCGTGTCCCACGATGAGCCCGGGCGAAACTCCGGAGGGTGATTGTTCATGGTATTTGAAAAAAAAAAACCCTTTAAGTTTTTTTTATCGGGAAATTTTTTTTTTTAAATTTAAAAAAAAGTCTTAAAAAAAAGGGATATTTTAATATGGTTCTGTTTTTAAATGCTAGGGGGGGCGGGGGGGCGGTGGGCCCCGGGGAGGGTGGGGGTCCGCTTGGTCACCGAAGCCTTTTCCCTTTTGGGGACCTTCAAAATTCGAAAATTTTATTTGAAAATTTGGGGCAGGTCACGTTGGGGTTTTGAAAATTCAAAAATGGACGGTTTACACGCGGAATTTTTATTTTATTTTAATCCCTTTTTTTAAGGGAAAAAAGAATTTAATTTTTTTTAAAAAATTTATTTGTTTTTTTTTTCGGGAAAATTGAATAAATTTCCCCCGGGGTTTCGCGGGTTACGTTTGGGGAAAAAGGGTATTTTTAGGGAAAAACTTTTTAAAATTTACTTGCAACCCCGAAATGTTTTTGATTAAGTACCTGATTCATTTTTTCCCCTTTTTCAAAATTTCTGGAAAAAATTATTTTATTTGTGTTTTTTAGAGCTGCCCCAAAATCAAAATTTTTAATAAACCCCGTATCCCGTTGGTAAAAAAATCATTTTGAACGTAAAAAAATTATTATTTGTGAAAAAAAATATTTGGGGGAAATTTTTCGGTTTGAATTTTTAAAAATTTTTTAATATTTAAATTTTTTTTTTTTTGAGGGAATGTTAAATTTTTTATTAAAAATTTTGTAAAAAAAATAATGAATGTTTGGGATTTAAAAACCCCGTGTTAAAAGGAAAAAAGTGGGGCGTGGCCCGGGTGAGTATAATTTTTTTTCAAATCCGGTTAAACTTTTACGTTTTTTTTTTTTTATTTCAGGCGCAGAGTTCAGATTTTAGGCTGCCTGAAAAGGTTTTTATTTCCTTTCCCGTAAAGGGGGCCCCCCCGTGGGGGGGGGGGGACCTCTTGAAAGGGAAAAGTGATTGTACGTTTTTGTCGGTTCAGGAAAAAACAATTTGTCTCTTGTAAAGCCTTCGAAAGGAAAATGAAAAAGTACACGGGCTCGTGTGGGTGTTTAAAAACCAAAAAAACTACGAGCTTTTTAAGCCTTTTTTTTCTTCAAAGGGGAATTTTTCGTTTTTTTTTTTATATCGGGGAACTTTTTTGATCTTAAAAAATTTAAAGGGACTTAAATGAATTAATTTTAAATATCCACAGGGTAGCCTTTTAAGATTTTTCCCCTTTGGGAAAGTGTCTTTGTTCCCTAAATTATTTTTAAAATTTTCCCTTAAGAAACAAAATTTAAAAAAAAAATTCCCTTCCCTTTTTTATTTTTCCCCCAAAAAAAAAACAATTTTTTTTAAAAAAAAAAAAACCCCAAAATTTTCCAAAAAAATTTTTCCCCTTTTTTTTTTTTCTTTGGTTTTTTTTTTTTTTAAAAAAAAAAGGGGTTTTTTTTAAAAAAAAAAAAATTTTTTTTTTTTTAAAAAAATTTAAATTTTTTTTTTTTTTTTTAAAATTTTTTTGATTTTTCCCCTTTTTTAAAATTTTTTTTTTAATTTTTTCTTAAAAATTTTTTTAAAAAAAGGGGGGGGGAAAAAAAATTTTTTTTCCCTTTTTTTTTTTTTTAAAAAAAAAAAAATTTAAATTTTAACCCAAAAAACCTTTTTTTCTTTTTTTTTTGGGGGGGGCCTTTTTCGGGGAAATTTTAAATTTTTTGGGGGGGGGGGGGGGCGTAAACCCCCCCCTTTTTTTTTTAAACCAAAACCCCCCCCGGGGGGGGTTTTGGGGTTTTGGGGGGGGGGCCCCCCCCGGGGGGGGCCCCCTTTGGGGGGGCCCTTTTAAAAAAAAAAAATTTTTTTTTTTTTTTTTTTTTTTTTTTGGGTTTTTGGCCAAAAAAATTTTTAAAAAACCGGAAAAAAATTTTTTTAAAAAAGGTTTTTTGGGGTTTTTGGGTTCGGGGGGTTTTTTTAAAAAAAACCCAAAAAAAAAAAAAAAAAAAAAAAAACCCCCCCCCCAAAACCCCCCCCCCCCCCCCCCCCCCTTTTTTTTTCCCCCCCCCCAAAAAAACCCCCTTTTTCCCAAAAAAAAAAAAATTTTTTTCCCAAAAACCCCCCCCCCCCCCCAAAAAAACCCCCCCCCCCCCCCCAAAAAAAAAAAAATTTTAAAAAAATTTAATTTTTAAAAACCCAAAAATAAATTTTTTCCCAAAAAAAAAAAAAAAAAAAAAAATTTTTAAAAAAAAAATTTTTTTTTTAAAAAAAAAATTTTTTTTTTAAAAAAAATTTAAAAAAAGGGGCCCGGGGGGGTTTTTTTTTTTTTTTTCCCAAAAATGTTTAAAAAACCCCCTTTTAATTTTCCCAATTTTTTTTTTTTTTTTTTTTCCCCCCTTTTTTCCCAAAAAAAAAATTTTTTTCCCAAAATTTAAAAAATTTTTTTTTTAAAAAAAAATTACCCCCTTTTTTTTTGGATTTTTTCCCCAAAAAAATTTTTTTAAATAAAAAAAAAATTTTAAAAAAAAAAAAAAAAAATTTTTTTCCCTTTTAAAATTTTAAAAAAGGGTTTTTTTTTTTAAAAATTTTTTCAAAAATTTTTCATCCAAAATTTTCCCCCTTTTTTTTCCCCCTTTTTTAAAAATTTTTTTTTTTACTTTTAAAAAAAATTGGGGGGGGGGGGGGGCCCCCCAAAAAAAAGGGAAAAAAAATTTTTTTTTTTTTTTTTTGGTTTAAATTTTGGGGGAAAAAAAAAATTTTTTTTTTTTTAAATTTTTTTTGGTTTTTTAAAAACCCCCCTTTTTTTTTTTTTTGGTTTTTTAAAAACCCCCCCCTTTTTTGGGAAAAAAATTTTTTTTTTTTGGGGGGTTTTTAAACGGGGAAAGGGGGGGTTTTAAATTTTTTTTTTTTTTTGGGGGGGGTTTTTTTTTTAAAAAAAGGGGGTTTTATTTTTGTTTTGTTTGCAAATGCAAAATAATTTTAATTAAAAACACTTATTATTCGCGTGTTTTACCTACTTATCTGTTTTTACGATAAAATGTAATTGATAAATTATAGCAGTTAGAACATATTTTATAAAAATTTACTACTACTACTTTTCCCTTATCACCCAATGGTGCAAAGGTGCACCAAGTGTATATTGGTCATTTTATAACATGAAGGTAAGGTGATCAGTCATACGCTTCAGAACCAGTTAAAGGTATCACACATGAAATATTAATACGAGAATCACATGTAAATAAATATTTCATGTTGACCCCCTACGGAAATCGAACCCGCGACCTCATGCACGGTAGCCAGATGCGCTACCACTATGCTACTAGGCGAACAGTTATATGTAACAACATTTTGAATGTATACAAATACTTGTAGACAAATTACTGGATTATACTCATGCTGGGCTGATATCAGATATTATTGATATCCGATATCTGATATCAGCCCAGCATGGGTATAATCCAGTAATTTGTCTACAAGTATTTGTATACATTCAAAATGTTGTAAAAAGATTTAGGTACTGGTTAAAAATATAAAGCAAACAAAAAATTGGAGAGACATCTTCAGGCGTCTTCTAGTAAGTAATAAAGCTCAGTAGAGCCTTACCTACACTAATAAATATGATTGCCAAAAAATGCTTAACAAACTTCTCAACAGATGACACCAGCATAGAAAATTTCGGTAATGCGGAACGACGTAGACGAGTTCAATATATATCAGTTCCAAAATTTGTCATATATGATGGTTATCAGATGATGGGCGGATTGGGGAATGTTGTAGTACATCATGTGGCCACTTAACCCAGCCAATGACAGGCCATAAGCCCTGTAAACGCCTCGATAACCCACATTCGCTTCTAGATTTTCTCTGTCTCTGTTCGGGATATCAATAATATCAGTTATATGTAAGTTCAATTGAAGAGGTGATGTGTTATATTGTGATAGTTTTCAACATATCTCTTAAGACTGTAATTTTGGTGTTACCTGTAGCTGCTAATTTTGGTTTATAGTGACAAGTATGCCTGGTAAGAGACGCTAATCAAATCTGCTTCCTTCACTGTGGGAGAGACCCGCAATTTAATGGGTTACCGGTTGACAGTTCCGATACACTATAGAGATCACCCATTGCACCCATATAACAAACAAATCATTTTATTACACACCATTTCGATTCTCTCATCTCTGACTTTGGGTCAAAGATGCTGCGACTTGACTTGGAAATGGCCATGTCGCTAAGAGCGTGTGAAGATTGATAACTTCTTATACTATGACTCGTGATAACTTCTTAGCTTGCGAACTGGTATGTAAAATAGCGCGTCACCTCTCAAAAGTTACAATTTAAACGTACTTATTAGTTTTATAACAGGAAATGATTGAACCATTGCTCTTTCTGACCCTAGCAGTGCTATCTTATTTTTACCCCCACAAACATACATATTACATGTACACCACGGGTCGATTCAACTTTTTAGGATTCAAGTTTAGGATTTTTTTTAAGATTGCTAAGTCAAAAGTTGCAGGAAGCCTTAGAGGCCGTTATGCAAGGCAATCTGCAGGCGCAATAAACAATCTTCAGTCGCTAAATTATTGTGCAAACATGACACTATGGGTTTTCCCAAGTCAACTAATCTTTAAGGCGTTATCGACAAAATAAAGTAAGCAAGCTTAACGAAAACAGACAAGTTTTCTTTCTTCCGTTTTCAACCACTAAATACAATTTTTAAAATGAAAGAAAATGTGTAAGTAGATAGTAGATATGCGTGTAGATACCTACACAAGACAAAACAAACATATTTATGATTACCTATGAAATAATGTCTTCGAAGAGTAAAAATAAATACCTATTTATACACGTAACTAACCATTACGCCATTTCTCCGAAGGGATAGGCTGAGAGAATCGAACGTCATACTCTCACTCTGTCCTGGCAAACTTCCCTTGCTTCCTCCACACATTCGTACATCCTACGGGAAACGGTTACCGTAGTAACCTACCGTTACTACGGTAACCGTTTCACTTTCCGTTTTTAAGTACTTGATCATGCTATGTCTTTCTCGGTCTTCCTAGACTTCTACATCCAGGCACACATGCATTATAACTTCTTTTAGCCGTTCTTTCATCATTCATTCGCTACACATGACCATCGTAAAAGCGATTTTTGTCGATAATGCTTATCTTACTTAGCCTTGCACTCTGCTCTAATTTCGACATTTGTACACCTATCATACCACACATTCGCCTGAGAGATTGCATTTCAACAGCATTAGGTCTACTTTCGTAGTTCTTTTTCCAACACCACGCTTCACCTCCATACATAAGGGTTGGTACCAGAACTCCGTTATGTACTGCCAATTTTGCTTCGATTTTGCTTTGTCAATATAAAATACTTAAATAAATCATTTATACATGGATTGGACTTAACGACTATTGAAATTTTCAGGAACGATTTTCAGTGTATGAGAATGATAATTTCATATTTATACACAAATAAATACGGCACATTAACACTGTTTTCCTTTAATCTTTTTGTAGCTCTACTAATGAGGACGCAAAATGATAAAAGTTATTAGGTAAGTATCTATCAATAATACGGAAAATATTGCTTATTTGAAATACACATTAATATATTTATTTTGCAAAAGCATTAATAAATTTCATAATAACAACCACTATCAAGTAATAACAATCCAAGAATAACAACAGTTATTATATAGATACACATTTAGGAACATTATTATGGTTATGGTTATCTACAAAGTAAAAGATACCTAACAGGTATAGTTCAATAATATTATGTAACGAAATTAAAATGAATTGAAACCACTGAAAAAAAAGACAATTTACTAACGTCGGAACTACCGAACATTGCGACATGCAACAGTGCGTGGTATCAAATTATTAAAAGGATGAAAGACTATATTATTATATCAGGATGTTTTAAAAAACGACGAATACTTTTTAAAACATCTTTAGGTCTATCATCGTCATACCATTTCCGCTCCCTATGTGGAGCATATGGATTCCATAAACTGCCTCCAGGCCAAGCAATCGGCCGCCAGTTCCAGCTCATCCTTCTATGGTACGCTGAAATAGATTGGCAAAAATTGTAGCTTCGAAAAAAAAAAAGGTAGGACTACCATCATGCATGAGGTCTCGGCTTCGAATAAAATCTGTACCTGAGAGTCAAAATGACACATCTTTTAAAGGATCAAGGAACGTATTTTAGTGAAATTTATGTTAGAAGCACTGACTTAGCAGTTATTCATAAAGTATTTAAATGAAGCACTTTGTTTTTAACTACTTTTAATTTCTATTTTTTATAAAAAGTAGATGGCAATTTAGTGATTTTTAGCCACAGTTTGCTGTATTTCTCCAACTTATTTTATTTTATAATATTGTTTTGCTGTCTTGTATAGTAAGTTAGTAACATATCAATATTTATCATTATTAGCCAACTGTACAAATATAGATCTGTTTACAAAGCTATTTTTGTTTATGATTACCCAATAAAGTTCGGTATTATTTATTTACTAGATTAATATATAAATTGACGTGACGCGAGACGGCATAATTTAAGTAGGTACATTTTTTTAAAATTTTATGCATCAATAAAAGATATAATGAATAATTTTACATATAAAATAAGCTGGCCCAAATAAAATGCTTTATTACATGTTGTTGTTAGATGCTCAGCTAAACAATATATTATACACCTCGATAGGTTCATATTAATACCAAAAATAATAAGATGAATTACAAAACGTATAATAAAAGAACAGCATCAAAATAAACATATTATAATTTGCAAATTGCAATCAAAATGCAAATCAAAAATGTTGCCTGGTGTGGATATTCGCTAATAAGCGGAATGGGGAATGTTGTAGTGGCCACTTAACCCAGCCAATGACAGGTCATAAGCCCTGTAAACGCTCGAATATCCATATTCCTGAAATTTGAAAAAAAATCTACTTCATCTCTGTAGGGATATAAAATGAAATATATTCGTATTTGTGTACAAGTATTTGAACACACCCAAAGTGTTTTATAATTCGCAGTTTACAGTTCCAACCAACTTATGAGAGAAGCCCCGCCCCGTATCTCATTAAAATAATATCTATTAATTTTTATTGTTAAATAAAGTTATGAATTAGATATGTTATGTAAATGAAACGTATAAAAAATAGAAATTGTTTAGAAAGATTCAAATTTAATTAAAATTTTCATTTTAGAAAGTTATAAAAAACTCTGAAAATCTTTTGCACCAATATCTAAGTATATTAGTTCATTATTGTAAGTTTATCGATATTTTTGTTTTAAAAAAAAAAGTAGAATTGGAATAGTTTGATAATATATTAATTATATGGATACCACATTGGCAGTAGCCCATATTAGCAAATTGAGAGCAGACATAAATGTAGAAATATAAATAATAATTGTGTTTGTCTCATGATAACCTCTGAACCCTAATCATATGATATACTTAGCTGTTGTTGATGGACATGGATGAATGACTTTCATTTAGGATATTATTATATTTATTATATCGCAAGAAATAATGTCGAATAATACCATTGGGTCTACATACCACTTTGTTGCAATAAATTCAGGCGTATTATGCACTTTGTTGCAAGTAATTTAATATTTCAAGGCGTACGTGCAGTACGACTGTTACGTTCCTTCATCTGCACCTATTATTGCTTGAAGGTAAGATGATCAGTCTTCCCCTTCAGTGCCAGATATGAAATATTAAAGAAATTAAATAGATCTAAATAAATATCTCATATTGACACTATCGGGAATTAAACCTGGAACCTCATGCATTATTACCCAACGTGCTTACCACTACACCCTTAATGTACAAACCTAGAAAAGAATACTATATGTATGTCAGGGGATCGATTACGGTAGTAAACCCAAACGTCACTAGACGCCCATTTCTCGCCGAACTGTCAAATCGTTTATCTCTAACCTTACTTATTCGATGAATTTGCTTCTCCAAAAATGTTGATCTTTCATGTTTTGTGGAACGCATAGACCTTGAGAGATTCTAGCAAGATTCTACTCTACTTTGAAGCCAAAAATCCGATTCCGATTTTTGACAGTGACAGTTATCAGAATGTAGAATCGATCCACAGGTGACCATAAGTCAAAATTCAAGCAGAATACAGGGCTGACATCAACATTATCAACAAAATTTAAAAAAGGGGGATAGCTTTCATCATACTTACGCGATACCTACGACTTGCGCTGTAAAGTAAGTCTGATCATCTTGTTTTCGTGTGGCAAATTATCAAGATTCACTGCACTTGGTGTACCAATGCAGTGCCCTAAGCTCAATTGGGTGCGGATAAGGGAAAGTAGCAGTAACAATGTTGGTCCTGGCATGTGTAGAGAACGAATAATCAAAGAACAACAATAATTATTATTATTTATCATGCAAACACCTCTGAATTCAGAAACTGAAAAAGTCCGAGGAAGACATGGCATGATATATTTATAACAGTTTGAAAGTTGACTTGTGCAAAGTAGGAATAATCGGCATGTAAGAGAAGATAGAACATGATTCAGTTGAAGCAAGGTCTGTGTAAAGATAGTGTTATGGCATTTTATTATCACTGCTTATAGGTATTCCAAGCGTTTATTTTACTTTTGACAGATGGGCGCCTATTAAGTTCTGTAATTATTGACAGGCAACCATAGACCGAAAAATGCAATACTTTATGTTTTTGTCTTTACGATAGTGAAGCACATGTTCTTTAGCTCCAATATTTATCGATATCGATGTTTATTGAGCCTACTTATGCAACGAGGATTATTCGGGTTGATTTTTTCCATGAAAAAATATAAAATGTGATTTAAATTAAAACGTATTTGTTTTTTTTTCTTTGGTTGTCGCGACACAGAATTTCTCAATTTACATTACGACAATAAAATAGTCCTATGCATATTTGGGTTTTCTGTAGCTCCTGCACCCGATGACAAACTCCAATTAAGGAGTTTATCGGGACTGTTTTTAAAGTTTCTTTTGTAAAGAAATAATGTATTTTTTGTAATATTTTTTATTGAATAAAGACTGTTAAAAAAAAAAGTGTTACGACAGCGCTTTCGTAAAATAAACTCTGCTTTAAACGTCTGGGTATGTTTATAAACTACAAAATGTTGAGCAAAAATAAAATATAAATGTGTTAAATTGATTAAAACTTCTTCATAAATAAAGTCGATTTTTATGAGAAATCGATTCGGTAACGCATTAGGACATCCCTAAACGACACATAATCGATCTGTCAAAAGTCAAATAAACGCTTAGAAAAGGTATAGTGGCTTGATTATTAAGTATTTCTAGATTTCTCTTAAATGATGAATAGAATATATTAATGTGAGAAGCACCCACTTTGTGATTATTCATTATAATCTATTGAAATGAAAAAACTTTGTTTTTAACTACTTTTTTATCAATCAAACTCTCGACCGGTTGCGAGGTAACACGTGTCTCTTTTTCAAGGGTACAAGTATAGAATATATTTATTTTGTACTGGTTATCACTATGACTATTGAAAAAAACACATTTTCTATTTGAATATTACATTTATTTGAATTATATCTTCAAGCAATTTAACAATATTTGTATTAATATATTATACAAGAGTTAAAATAATAAAGGATGCTGATGAAGTTTGAAGAAAATATTACACTTTAGAAATACAAATAGACTGGAATATGAAGGTAAAATAAGTCATATGTACATTATTGAATTAGGCATAGTGTAGTATTTTTCAATATTTTCAATCGACATTTTACTCTTTCCTTCGGATTGCTATTGTCATTTACATTCTAAAAGTTTTGTAAATAATTGCGTAATTTCTGAAATTTGTAAGTTTATAAAGTAGTACCAATTTATAAAGTATAACAAATTGCAATTAAAAAGAAGAGAATCATTTATAAATAATTATAAAAAAATATATTTTCATTAATTTTAATAATATTTCCACGGGAATGAATACCTACAAAATACTTTTGATTGTAAACATAAAAGGGATCGAAATGAATTTTTCCAAAACCTTGTTTTGTAAAAACAAAGTTCCTTGTGTGATGCTAGTTTTTATTTAAATAAAAAATACAACAATACATAGTAATATGAAATAGAAAAAAACTTGTAACCTTCAAAATTATTATTACTTTTACATTTTAATTAACTCATAAAGTATTTAAATATATATATATATATAAAGAAAGAGGCATATTATTGAGGTTATTAGTGTCCGCCTCGTGGCACAGTGGTAGCGCATTTGGCTACCGTGCGTGAGGTCGCGGGTTCGATTCCCGTGGGGGATCAACATGAAATTTTGATTTATATGTGATTTTTCATATCAATATTTCATGTGTGATACCTTGGACTGGTTCTGAAGCGTAAGGCTGATCACCTTATCTTCATGTATAAAAATGATCAAGATACGCTGCACTTGGTAAACCAATGCAGTGCCCTATGCACCATTGGGTGTGGATAAGGGATAGTAGTAGTAGTATTAATGGAAGATAGATTAAGGAAATAATGTAGGTAGGTACTGGAAATGTTATCCAATTAAAGTAATTCAAATTTTATTCAATTATTTCTGTTCTAACATCCGATAAAGTAAGTTTACCTTATATTTATTAATGTTGTGCACTAAAAATGACTTAATAAAGATTTTTTTAAACATTTATTTATTTATCAGTTTTATCACAGATAAGCTAGCGTTTATACTTAATTTTACTTGTTAAAACTTCCTCGATTAATCATAAAGTTCGTTTGTTAAATTATTTTATTCCTGTTTTATCAGAAAACATTAATGAGTTTATAATGATTATGAAATCTTCATTTCTTAAATACTTAAAAGTATTGACGTCCAAAAGCTTCATAAACTGTGTAAATTTTTATAGAAACCGAGATTCGTATAATACTTAATATTTATCAAGTTGGTAACATTTACTAGTAACTTTTTAACAATACATCTACTAATATATTGCTTTTTTCTGTAACATCATAACAGTGTATTTATTGTAAAAAGTTCTTGAAATATATGAAAATAAATATGTATAATTTGAAACTTTTCGTATTACACAAAACACTCTACACACAGTACGAATTTTATTAAAGTTCAACAAAAATTTTAGGTTATTATTGTACATTTATGTTTCATTATTTATAAATTTGTACTATCCAAAGTCATGACTGACAAGCAATGGATTTTAAAAGTGATGACTTTGATGTCATACAACATTACATTTGTTTTTTTTTATTTTATTTATAATTCTAACTCGAGATTAAAAAACAAAGTACTGGTTGAATCATCACAAAAATAACACTCGAAATAATAAAAAAATGGTAAAATTATATGCATTAAAAGAAGTTCTGTATTTTCTATAATTGTACCAAACAAATAACATATTTAAATATATGTTTCCATACCTAAAAATTCACTAAAAAAATTTTAGATTTGAACAATGTGAAATTATTTTTACTGCATTAAAAGTATTAATTGACATGAAATCCGTGTCATATTTACCATTACAAGTTCTTAATTATTCATATAACATTCTAGAATCATAAGTTTTAACATTCATTAAGTTTTCTGCTCATAAAGTAAGATTCTTGTTTTTCAAACAGACGGATAAAAATGGGGTTATCATAATGGCGACCCTGTTGAAGATAATTCTAAAATAAAGTTTGGTATAAATATTTCAAACCAATAACTGGAAATATTTTAAAGATAACGCCATGGCAACATCCAAGAAACTGTGTATGAGTGTTTTTTTTGAATCGTAGTAAAGCGATCTATTGTGATTGCTTATATTTATCTTCGAAAAAACCTTGAAAAAAATGATGGGAATGCAGCTGAGATTCATGTTCACTTTTTGAGTGACCTTTAAAAAAAAAATGTTTACATTTAAAAACAAATTTTTTTTAATAAGTTGTGTGATGCAGAGGAAAATAAATTTAAAGAGAATTTAGAATTTTACTAAATTTGACATACTCAACAGAGACGAGACGTTATTTTATTAACTAGTAGTTTTGGTATCCCAAATCTGCCAAATATTTAGTAAAGAAATCGCGCGATGCTATCCACATATGGAACACTCTCTGTCATCTCCATGCGCGGACCTAATTGCGAAGCATTTTTCCAAAACCCTTTTTTATGACGAGGTTAAATTTTTATATATTTGCTCTAGAATTTTGATCATTTCAAAAACTAGTCCTTATAAAAAAAGAATTTAAGTCTTTTAGTATTTTGGTGGATTCCAAACTTATTTCGAAGAAAACCATGTTTATTTCAGGAATTCATCAATGGTTAAGAATATTTATAACGCTCCTATAAAAGTTGGAGTTTCCTGTCCAATTTGAAACAATAATGAGATACTTCTCTACGAAAGAATAAAGAAAGAATTCTGGTAGCCAACACCAGATATATTATTTTAAATTGAATCGGCTCTACAGCAGATACATAATTATTTTTCTTTAAACAGGTATTTTTAAAAACAAAAAAATACAAAAATAAGTTCCGTGGTATAAAATAATAATTACGGGTTAGAGGCGAGATTGGGATTCCATATATTAAAAAAAAAATATTGAAGCGATTTGCTGCAATCTGTTAAATAATTATTTTAATAATGAATGGCTAGATCATATAAAATAAGACTATTTAATAGACCGTAACAGTAACAATATTTTCACATTTTATGAGAAATGTTCTAGAAATGCTCGTTTAAGCAATAAAATTTACGAGCATACTAGTGTAAAGTATTATCAAAAAATTAATTTAAATTAAAATATAATGCGTATTGCCACGATTTTTCTTGACAATAAAATTAGAAAAGCAGCTAATTAACAACTCGAGTTAATATATTTCATCTCAGTTTCTTTTAAATATAAAAAACTTTACAATAAAAATAAACTAAGACGAACATTCTCTAAAATATAAAATTTTCTATGTATACAAATTCATCTATCAAAGTTATAATTTTATAATTTGATTTATAATTTTAAAGAAAACAACAATCAGACACAATTCCTATAATTGTTGTATGGTATGGAGACAAAATTAAACTTTAATTGAATAACTAGAATATTTTTACCAACAAATACATGGATTAGGATATTGACATTACGGTTTCACTGATCATATCTGAATTTTTTCTATACAACGGAGGAAAGTGAAAAGGTTATAAATCAGCAAACATAATCTGTTCAAATGATAAAAGTGAAAAAATACCAAAGTGACACAATATTTAATCATTGGTCGCTTTGATATATACCCCCCCTTTTTTTTTAGTCATGTTTTTCTTTGCAGATATCGACCTTTTGATCAACAAATTAATGTAGTAAAAGCCAAAGCTTAGTTAGGACCAAATGGCCTTTTTTTTAAAAAATCCTACTAGCAAACTAAGAGTAAATGACTTACAAAGCCATTTTGGCCTAATAATGACGGGCGCGCCTACCAGACGCCCCAGGTGGGCGTTTTGGAGGAGGTCCTGGGGGGGCGTTTTTAAATTTTTTGGCATTTAGAGGGCGCTTGCTGCATAGTTTTTTTAGAACGTACGAGAGTCGTCCCATGTGTCCTATATAGTAAAAACTACCACTTTTACATGCAAAAGATTACCCTTAGTGAATTTTCAATACTTCAAATATATTCCATATAAAAACAAGGCCCGTATTCAAAATAGAGCTCAAATATTACTGTGGAAAAAGTGCGATATCTAATATTAGTCTAAGAGACAATTCAGAAGAAACTATTAACCAATAATTGATTAAAAGAACCATGTCAGCATCACACAGAAATATAAAAAAGATCACTCTAATGAGTGAACAATCCACTGCTACCCGTAATTGGAATTTTTAAAAAAATGCTATTTTCGGTAGACCGCGAAATAATCATAACAAAAAATTTAAGTGGGATGAAAATATCCCAAATAACCCCGCACGCAAAAATTAATAAAACTAAAAAAATGTTGAAAATTAGCATTCATAATTTAATTAACTCTTAAACAACGACGTCACAACTCTTAGTAATACTAAGTTGTAAGGTGTTTCCATGTGTTTCACCCCCGCCCCCGGTTTATTTAAACCCCCGTAGCCGCGCATGCCCATGGCATTTTAAAATGGTAATCCTAATATATCATATACAAGCATCTATAAGCAAAGACAAACAAGATGATGCCGCTCAGTCAGTCTAGCTTTAGAACAGCTCTTAGAACAAGTATATGACAGTTGCGAGTCGACGGTCTAGTTATAAATTTATCTGTGCTTACGCGCGTACAGTGTCTGCACTGATATTTTAGACAGATTAATTACAAGGCTGGGAAGGAAATACCATAGCCGTTAAAACAAACCCGTTTATAATGAAACGTCACTATATTACTCCTGCAAAGCATGACGCAGTTAAAGTACCAATAGTTGTGGTATTGAGCGCGGTACTAATATTTTGAATTGTGGCAACTTTAAAAAACATCGTATCTTTCCAAGCAATCATGTAAAAAATATAAACATATTATTTTTTTTGTTTAGTTAAAACAGTAAAGATAAATAAAAAAAAATATACTCTAGAAAACACAGTGTATTTCCCTCATTGTGTCCCCTCCACTTACAGCAATCAACCATAAATTTGCAGATTTAGATAACATCAAAATTCTACATTCATAAAATAAAGGTAACAAAAATTAGATAGATTAGAATGTTTTTTACAGTTAAATAGAATTAAAGAAATAACTCCAATCCGGATCCATAGATATGTACCTCGAGAGTTTTTGCACGAAATTTATCCGTATGCTAGTTCAGTATTATTGCAACACATAAATATGTGGAACGAACAGCAAGTAAAATAATGAATACCTCAGTATATTCATGGAAATTTCGTAATCTGGGGAATTTTTTGGGTGGGTAAACCCGGGGCAACATGGGTCGGTTTACCCAAAATTTTTTCCAAACTGAAAAAAAAAAAAAAAGGAAAGATTTTTAAAAAAACAGAAAAAAATTTTTTAGGAAAAAAATTTCCATTTTCGCATGACCTGTGGGCACCCCCTTTTTTAAAAACTTAAAATATAAAAATTCCCCTTTTTTTTCTTAAATTTCTCAAAAAAAGCCCACTTTTTGGAAAAAAAAAAAAAAAACAAAACCCCCCTTTCCCCCGGAAAAATGTGACCTTTGCCGATGGGGTTCTCTCCCCAAAATCCGGGAATTCGGGTATTTTCCCCCCTGGCCTTGTAACTGGGGAAAAAAGTGGGACAAATTTAAAAAGGGGGGTTTTTTTTAAAAAATTAAAACCCCAAATGAAAATTTCCTTTACCCCCCTGGAAAAGGGAAAGGTTTTTAAATTCCTTTTTTGTTTAAAATTCCCCGGGCCCGGACCCCCAAAAATTTCTTTTTAATTAAGGGGGGTTTTTACTTCTTTAAAAAAAATTAAAAATTAAAAATAAACAAAAAAATTTTTACCCTTAGCTAAAAAAACCGCACAAAAATATTTTTGGAAATTTAAAAAGGGAAAAAAGTTTTTTTTTTTTGGGGTTAACTATAATTTAAAATTTAAAAACCCCCCTTTTTTTTGCCCCCTTTTTCCTTTTTTTTTTACCGTAAAATATTTTTTTAAAAATTTTTTTTCAAAAAAAAATGGGAAAAAAAATTTTAAAAAAAAAAAGGAAAAATTTTTTTTAATTTTTTCATTCCCCCAATTTCCCCCCCAACCCCCCAAAAATTTTTAAATTACTTTATTAAAAAAAACCTTTATGGGAAAAAACTTTTATCCCCCGGGGGTTTGAAATCCGAAAAATTTTCCCCCCCGGGGTGGGAATTTTAAAAATTAAATTTTTTTCCACCCAAAAAAATTTAAAACCTTCGAAATTTTTGGAAATTTTAAAATTAAACTTTTAAGGGGGAAATTTTTAAAAAAAATAAAAAATTTTTTTTTTTTAATTAGGTATTTTTTTTTTTTTAAAAAGTTTAAGGGGAAAAAGGGGGGTGTGATTTGAAATTTAATTTAAAAAATTTTAAAAAATTTTGGGGTTTAATTTGTTTAAGGGTGGGAAAAAAAGAAAATTTAAAAAGGAAAAATTTTTTTTTTTTCAAAAAAAATTTTTTAATTTAAAAATTTTTTTTTTAAAAATTTTTTTTTTTTTTGGTTTTAAATTTAAAAAAGGAATTTTAAAATGGTAATTTATTTTTTTTTTAAAAGGATTGTGAAAAAAATTTTTTTTTTAAAAAAATGGGGAAATTTTTTAAAAGTGGGTAAAAATTTTTGAAAGATGGGTTTTTAAAAACAAAAAAATCCCGAACAAAAAAAAATATGGTTTTTTTTAATTCCTTTTTTTCAAATTTTAAAATGGGGGGGAAATTTTTGGTTTTTAAAATTTTAAAAACTTTTTTTCCCTTGGTTTTAGAGTAACTAAAATATTGGTTTAAAGCGATTGGGGTTCTTATAAAAAATTAAATTTTTCGCTTTTAAAATATTTGATTTAAAATTTAAAATACCATCAAACCAGAAATTTTTCTTAACCTATTTTTTAAAGGGTATTGTTCTTTTAAAAAATTTTTTGATTTAAATTTTATTTTAAAAAAAAACCTTTCTAAACCATTAAAATTTTAACAATATGGATTTAGCAATGACAGTTCCCCTAAAAACCCGCTTTGAAAGTTAACCCAAATTTTACATCGTAAAATAAATATCTTTTTAAATTTATCGCAAAATACAAAATTTTCAGAAAAAATTTACCATGGCAGGTTTTTGGGAAAAAAAAAATTTTAAAAAACTTGGCTTAATTGGTAAAAAGGGCCGTTATCAAGAAAGTACAATCCAAAAACCCCACCCAGAATAAAAGCCCATTACTCTGAAAGTATTAATTTCTATTTAGAACTTAGGTTTCCAACGACTGTCACTTTTTTTTTCCTAAGCGAGGAGTATTTTTATTTTTGTAAAAAGGGGATGAAAAAAATGTTTTTTTACCAAATTTAATCTCCCCCTTTCTTTTTTGTTTTCTTTTTTTTTAAACTTTTCACTACTCTTTTTTTGGGGACGCAAACTGCTGACAAAACCTGATGCCTTTAAAAAATGGGCAAGTGTTTTTAAAAGGTCTCAGAAACATACATACCAAAAACGCCTCGTATGTGCAGAAGAAAAACCAAAGGGGGGTTAAAAAAAGTAGAAATCAACATTTAATTTTGTAAAAAGGCCAACCCCAAAATTTGTAAAAAGGGATTTACTCTTTCAAAACTTCTTTAATTATTTATTACCTCATGTACAAAGCCAGGGTTCTACTTCAAATTTTCTCACAAAAAAAAAAATTGCTGCAAACGAACAACCAATCACATTTTAATTTTTTTTTGCTGTCAGTTTTTTTTTCCACGTAAAATTTTCTTATTTTTTAGATAGCCCTATAACCAATCCTTATACGGGGGGGAAAACTGTACACTTTCTTATTCATAAAACTGTATGGCTTCAAAAAGAAAAAACTTTTAAATTTTTTGGCGCGATCGAAAAATTTTAAAGTTTTCCAAGAAAAAATTTTGTTTTTTTGTTTTAAATTCCCAATTTTAAAAATTTTTTGCCAAAAAAAAAAAAAAAATTTTTGTTCCCCAAAAAACCCCCTTTTTTTTTAAAAAAATTTTTTTGGCCCTAAAAAATTAATTTTATTTAAAACAAAAAAACAAAAGCCCTTTTTTTTAAAAAATTTACCCCAAAAAAATTTCCCCAAAAATTTTTATTTTTTTTTTAATTTGAAAAAAATTTTTTGTTTTTTTTTTTTTAAAAACTTTACTAAAAAAAACTTACTTCAAAAAAACAATGTCTGCCGCCCCAAAATTTTTCCCCTTTTTTCCTTTATAAGGGCTTTAAATCCCAAAATTTGTTTTTTTCCATTTTTTTTTTAATTTTTTTTTTTATTGGTAAAAAAGTAACTAAAAGGTTTCCCAGATATTTTCGAAATTTCAATAAAAAGATCTTGAAAATGGGGCCGAAATGGCTAACCAATTGGCTGTCTTACCTCACAGTTCCCGAAATATATACCCCTCCATTTTGATACCCAGACAAAAATTGTGAAGAACCACCCCCTTTTTAAACCCCAAACCTTTTTTTAAGGTTATCAAGATGTTGCAACCACAGGGAGGTATACATAATTTTAAGTGTGAAGTATGGAGTTGGAAAAAAAGAGGATAAAAAAAAGTTGGGAAAAGCAGTTGAAATGCGTCTCTCAGGCACTGTGGGGGTAAAACTTGTGTGAAGTAAACTAATGGAAAATTTTAGAGCAAATGCAAGGCTGAATAAGCAATTTTGACAAAATTAAAAAAGGTTTTTTTACTTTGGTTTGGGGGTCATGTAGACAATGGCTAAAAAAAAATTATGAATTGCCTGGATTTAAAAAAAGGGGGTTGAAAAACACATGATAAAAAAAAAAAAAATTGAAAGGGCTTAAGAAGTCAAAAAAAACCGTGCTTGGGTTTGGAAGGGGGAAAAAAGGGAAAAAGGGAAAAAATTTCCACAATTGGGCCTTTCCTTCTGAAACCCCCCGGGAAATTTTTATTTATTTTTTTTTTAATTTTAAAAAGAATTTTTGGGGCAAAAGCCCCAAAAAACCCCAAAAAAAAAATTTAAAATTTTTAATTATAAAAAAGCCCAAAAAAAGGAGAAAAAACCAACCCCGGGGGCCCCAAAAAAATTTTTTTTAAAACCTTTTTGCTTTTTCACTTTTTAGGGTTTTAAACCCAAATTAAAAAAAAAACCCTTTTTAAAATTTTTGAAGGGAAATTTTATTTTTGAAATTTTTAAAAAAACAATTAAACGGCCCCCTTTTTTTTTAAAAAAAATCAAATATAAAAATGGTAATTTTTTCTCCCCCAAACACGAAGGGAGAGGTTGGGGGGGGGGGTGGGGGGGGGGGGGGGGGGGGGGGGGGGAGGGGGGGGGGGAAAAAGGGGGGGGGGTTTTGGGGGGGTTGGGGGGGGGGGGGGGGGTTTGGGGGGGGGGGGGGTTTGGAAAAAAGGGGGGGGGGGGGGGGGGGGGAAAAAAAGGGGGGTACCCCAAAAAAACCACCAAAAATTTTTTGGGCATTTTAACTCCTGACCAAACCTTTTTCCCCAAGGAAAAAAGGGATTTAAAAATTTCCCCCCGTCGTTTCCCTTTTTGAAGGGAAAAAAATTTTTGGGCCCCTTTTGTTGGTAAAAACCCCAATGAAAGGGGCCCCCAAACCCCGGACTACCCCCGGCAAGCGTTTTGGCTCTGGTTTTTAAAACCCCGAGGTTTTTTTCCCTGTATTTTTAAAAACCCAAAGGGGCCCCGCCTGGTTTTTACTGTTAATTCGTGGGTTTTCGTTTGGCCCAGGATGGATC